>PVHP010000988.1:39736-119095 GCA_004024765.1 Zapus hudsonius | reverse complement strand
GCAGGGAGCCGGGATGATCGCCATTACAAGATGGCGCCCACTTCCTTGCAGCTAAGTGGTAAACAACTCCATATTAGGCAATGCTTTGGTGAGAGACGCGCCTCTGGCTTTGCGCATGTGCGGATTATGTATTGGTCCCTAGCCAATCCCGTGGCGCCTGGTGATGGCGAGCTGGCGTCAGCCAATCATGGGGCGACCCATGTCCCTGCTCCCTATATAAGCAACTGACTCCTAGTGCTCGGGGGCCCCCTCGCTTCCTGCTCTCCCTTCAATCAAAAGGCTCTCCAATAAAGTGTGATTTGAGAAGAATCCTCGAGTGGTGGTTGTTCTTCCTCGCTGGTCGAGGAGCTCGCTGCAATTCTGGACCTTGCAGGGTCTCTCAATGCTGATAGATGGTTTTCTATGGTTTCTTCAACAACAGGGTTTTGCCTTAGGCCTGGGGAGGGCCTTCAAGAGCTTTGACAGAATTCTGTCTTGTTTTTGGAACCTCATGGGCCACTTTGGTCAACAGCTCAGTGAGAAAAGGAACCAGTGACTGGGACCAGGGGTTGTCAGACTGATCAATTTTTCACAGGCTTAGTCTCTCTCCCCTACTATTCACAGCCCCTCTTGCCAGATGACACCCACTACTTGCTTAATAGGTTACACTATGCTCATGAGGATTTTTATGATTTTGAACCTATTTTGGTTTAGCTTCATGCTTAAGTCATTCCCCTCCCCTCATCCTTTATCTTTCATTCATAACCTCTCACTTCTTCCTACTGGTCTGCATTGAGTTTACGGTTAGCCTGGTTAAGGACCACATATGAGGGAGAATGTGTGGTGTTTGGCTCTCTGTTCTTTTGAGAGATCATTTAGTAAGATCTGCTCCAAGTCAGACCATTTTTCTCTAATTTCAATATGTCATTTTTCCTTTTAGCTGAATAGAATTCCATCGTGTAAATATACCATAATTTTGTTATCCATTCCTCCGTGGAAGAGCATTTTGGTTGATTCCAATTCTTGGCTATTATGAATTGAGCTGCTATAAACATAGTTGCACAAATGTCTCTATCCTGAGATGTGACAGACTATTTTAAAGCTATATCATCTATAGTAATCTTGTGATAAAACATGTTAATGTATTTGATTAATTGTCTAGTAAAAATATTGATTAAGAAACTTTGATAATTTAAAGTTAAGTACAGAGTTAATAGTATTCCATATCAGTGACATAAAGATGTTTGTAGGTCTAGTGTGCTTCCTAAGACCTATACACAAGGACCAAATATGGCAGAACCAGTGTGTAAGCATGGAGTGTGTGAAGCAATATGTTTATGAGTACAATTGGAAGCCATTGACAAATTTTAATTTGATGTGCATGAAAGCACTTTAGGGATAAAACGTTTATAGACTAAGAGAATCAAAGTAAAATGCATTTTTGGCAATTGACTGAAAACTGGCTCCAATTCTTCATCTTTATATGATCTTGCACGATTTTTCTTCTCCATCCCTAAAATATGAACTGACCTGGCATTTGTTCTAGCCAATGGGAAGTGGCCCAAGTGGGTGTGTGCTGGTTCTGAGCCTGGGCTCTTTGTCTTCATTCTTTCAGGAACCTGCAGGATGAAGAGACATCCCAGGGCAGTAGGCCAGCTGTTATGCTCTGATCACCCAAGATCACCCTATATGCAGGTATACCAACATAGAAACAAATCTGACCACCCTGCCACAGCCGTCAACAGACCCAGGGACAAGCCTAGCCAACAATAGCAGAACCTCTCAGCTGAGCCAGAGTCTTGGAAGCAATAACCAAAGCTTACTGTTGTATGCACCATACTTGTGGGTGTCCCTATACCCTGGTGAACAACCAATGCATAGGCCACCAAATCTCTTCTTGATGTAACGGGCAGGGACACAAACCCTCACTTAAGATTGAAAACCAGGCATTATCTCTTCAAATAGAGTACAAACTTCTTATGAAAATCCTTCTGTCAAGGGGAATGGGGAGATGGCTCCATGGGTAAAGTACTTGCCCAACAAGCACAAAGCCTGAGTTGGGATCCCCAGTATCCACAAACAAAAGCTTGAGTTCAGTGAGAGACATTGTTTCAAAAAGTATGGTGGAGAGTGTTTGAGGAAGATACTCAACATTGAACTCTAGCTGAATGCATGTTCACATACCAACACACATGTACACACACACAAATGGACACACATATGCAAACATACATGTTCAAAAGAATCAATTACTGAGGTTCCTAAATTACTAATATTCTCTCCTCTCATCCAAACAAAAGGAGTAGTAATCTTCCCTTTTCTTCTAATTTCCCTGTTTTATTTTTAGCTAATACTTTTCCCAGAACTACCATGCAACTTTAGTGTTGAATAGAACATTCTGACAATTCTTCCAGCAAATGGATAAAAAAAATGTGTTAATTACACTGCCTGGGAAAGACTGCATTTGAAAGGAAGGTAAAGTTACCACTTGGATTTTATTCACCTTTTCTCACGCAGTTCTTGGCACATATCTGTTAGTTAACGAATGGATCTCTCGCAATAAAATTTCTCCACCTTAAAAGTTATTACTCTTTTCTCTAGCTCCTTTCCAGCTCCATAAGCATCATCTGCCTTTCCCTATGACATTTCCCGCAGCCTCAGAAAACACTCTTCATTTACTCCATGACACTTAGAATTCTGGCTCTGCAATAGGATGTAACACAGAAACTGCTAAACATTACTGTGCCCCAGTGTTCTTACAAAGTGGTAACATAACAATACGCATGTCAAAAAGCTTAAATTAAAAAGTATATGTGATGACCTTAGAAGTCATGACACAGATTAAGTACTAAAGAAATAATATTAATTGCTTGTAATCCTTTTTTTTATCATGTTTATGTGTGTGTGCTTTGCATGCATGTGTATGAGTGTGGATGCCAGAAAGCAATGTTGAGTGTCTAGACTTCATTTATTGACACAGGGTCACTCACTGAACTCAGAGCTCAGCAGTTCAGCTAAGTCTAGTTAACCAGTTTGCCCTGGGATCCCTTCTCTGCCTCTTGAGCCCTGGGATTATTGGCGACCAGCCACACTCACTTGCATTTACATGGGTGGTGGGATTCTGCACCCTGGTCCTCAGGCTTGCACACCAAGTGTTTTTATCCATTGAACCATCTCCCCATTGATTTAATCTTGCCCATCCATGCCCCAAAACTGATTCAGCTCTTCATCTTCATGATAGAAAGTGATGCAGCACTCGCCACCAAGCTCCACATTCCATTGTATTGACTTTGCAACTCTTAATGCTGAGAAATAATAAGACTCTACTGTTTTCCTCACTCCTTGTCCACTCCAAATCTAAGTCCCTTTCTTGTCTGTTCCACAGATGCATCTCTTCTGGGAGTGTCATTTCTCAGCCTTAAAGCTCTTGACCTTATTTGTAAGTTTCTTTCTTTCTTTCTTTCTTTCTTTCTTTCCTTCTTTCTTTCTTTCTTTCTTTCCTTCTTTCTTTCTTCCTTCCTTCCTCCTTCTTTCATTCTTTATCTCTTCTTTTTTTTTGAGATAGAGTCTCACTGTAGACCAGGCTGACCTGAGATTCACTATGTAGTCTTAGAGTGGCCTCAAACTCACAAGTACCTTCTACCTCTGCCTCTCAAGTGCTGGGATTAAACATGTGAACCACCTGCCTGACTTCCAAATTTACTTTTAGCTTCACCCATCATTTTTTTAATATTCTCACTCTCACCTACTTATTCCTCCAGAAAGTTGACCCAATTGATCCCTGCCTTCATCAATTTCTACTTCTCTCCTGATTCCTTACACTCAAGATTTTCCTGATAAAAACAGAATTTCCCTTTGTCTTCGTTTCTTGCAGCTTCACAATTTTAGAAAAAGTATGTAGTTAAATATAATGCTTAGACATCTTTCCTATTCAGCACATGGATTTTTACCTTTACGTATCATAAATGTTATGGATTGATGACTTTCTACTAATATGATTTTTATGCAACTGAAGCTAGAACTGTGATGTCTTTCATAATTATAGAGCCACTGTTTGAATAAATGCTTACTGTTTACCAGGACCTGTGTTAAGTCATTAATAGTGCTGACCAAGTATTCGGAGCTGTGTTCAGTCTTTACTAAGTGCTTACCATAGACTAAAAGCGGTGTTAAGTCTTGCCATGTACTAGGATCTGTGTTATGGCTTTAATAAACGTCTACTAAGAACTAGGACCAGTCTTCAGTCTTTCATATGATATGTACTCTCAATGGATCCTCACAACGATCCATTTAACTTCACTGTGATGAATCAATAAGAAGTGGACTTGAGTTCAGAATGGCCAAGGAGAATAGAAAACATTGGAGACAGACTCAGTACTTTTTAACTTCCCTTTGTCCATTTCACACATAAGGATACTGACATTTCATTAGGGTCGCTACCATTTATCTGGTTGCAATCATGAAGCTATGAATTAGTTAAGTGTCAGTAGCTCAGGCATGGGCAGATAACCAACCACGTGCTCATCTTTTCTCCAGTGAGTGAACGGTCTATGATAGCAACAATGCCACTATGTTGAAGGTCCCCCAAAGACCAAACACCATGTCACCTTTCATTCATCTTATCCTGATAGATTTTCCACAAAATTTGCCAAAAAATAGGGGGCGGAGCATGATGGTGGACGAGTAGCAGCCTCGCAAGGACTCTCTCCGTAAAGGTGTGATTATCCACCTGGGATGCAAACTCCGGACCCCAGCCAGCCCTGAACCCAAACCAACCCTCGCCCAGCTACTTCACAAGCCCAGAGAGGGTCCCCTAGGGGCTTTCTGCTCTGCAGAGAAATGGAGAGCCGTCATTTCTGCTCTCGCAGATAAATGGAGAGCCGGCACTCCCCCACCCCAAGCTCCTGACATCTCCATTGATTCCTCACAGGTGTTTCCCAAGCCCTTGCTGGCTGAGCACCTCTCCCTCCCGGGGTTCCTTCCCTTCAGTGCCCATATATTGGGCACACTTCTCTCTGTGACCCCCCCACACACACACACACACAGGCAGATGTGCTTCTAGGACAAACTGACCTAGCTCGGATCAGGACCGCAGCTGCTGCCGGGCCAGGCCTTTGGCAGATACCTGGGAACCACTGCCACTGTTGGGAGGGCAGAGGCCAGTTCAGGCAGGGACCACACGCCAATGCCAGGAGGGCACAGGTGACTTCAGCGGGCACCAGGGACCGTGTGCCACTGAAGGGAGGACACAGCAAAGCGGGATGAACAGCACTCCCCAGGGTGCCTGAGTTCCATTCCCTTACCTGGACATGGGCAGAAAACAATGGAAAAAAAAACACAGAAATCAAAGACAGAACTCCCAATTCAGGGCCTCTAGCCCCATTATGGAACAGGAAAGTGGAAAGGAAGTGGAGACAACAAATATACAATCCCAAAGAGAGAATAATATGATTCCTAACCACAACTGCAATGCACACATGAAGCAGTTAATGTCTGATATGGAAACTATGAAAAAAGACATGAATGAGATGAAGATCATCAATACTAGCCTAGACTCCAGACTGAATTTAATGGAGAGAAATATAAATTAATTCAGGAACACATTAACTGAATTGAAGGTGAACCAACTACGGGAGGAGCTAGAAAATAATTTGATTAAATTTGATGAAGACTTAAGAAAACTTAAAAATAATTTTCAGGAATTCCTAGCAAAAACAAAAATAGACTGGAAATTGGATCTCACCAAAGAATTGGAGACTATAAACAAAATTATAGCAGAAATCAAAAATGAAACGGAGTTGTTAAAAAACCTCCCTTGAATCAGTCAGGTCCAGAGTTGACAATGTGGAGAACAGACTCTCAGACCTTGAGGACAAGATAGAAGGAATTAATAAGGATGTCATAGGTTTCAATAAATTTAAGAAATCAAGTGAGCAAAATTTGAGGGATCTATGAGATACCATAAAGAGGCCCAATATTAGAATCATGGGGATCCCAGAGGGAGAAGAAGCCCAGGCTAAGGGATTAGGAAATATTCTCAAGATAATTATACAAGAAAACTTCCCTTATCTTACAAGAGAAAGCCCACTCAACACTCAAGGGGCCCAGAGGACTCCAAACAGACAGGACATGAAGAGGAATTCTCCAAGACACATTTTAATTAAGATGCCTAACATAGAAAGCAAAGAGAAAATACTCAAAGCTGCAAGAGAAAAGCAAACCATAACTTATAAAGAAAAATCCATCAGACTTACCTCAGACTTCTCATTAGAAATCAAGAAAGCTAGAAGGGCTTGTAATAATGCTTTTCAGGGCCGAAAGAAGTATGACTTTCAACCTAGACTACTGTACCCAGCAAAGCTATCCCTCATAATAGATGGAGAATTGAAAGTGTTCCATGAAGTAAACCAGCTCTATGACTATTTGAACACAAAGCCAAAATTACAGAAGATTCTACAGGACATATCCCACACAAAATAAACAAGAAATCTACCTCAGAAGAGTACCAGAATTCAGGCAAGACAATCACAGTCAGTGTGCTACTAACAGCAGCACAGACAACAACCACCATTAACCCTTCAACATGGCAGGGCTTAGAGCAAACCTCAAAGTTATATCTCTGAATATAAATGGACTTAACTCCCCTATAAAAAGATACAGGTTGGATCAGAAAAATGGACCCTTCCATCTTCTGCCTTCAGGCAATGCACCTTACCTCTAAAGACAACAGTCTTCTTAGAGTAAAAGGATGGAAAACAGTTTATCAGGCATGTGGAAGTAAAAAGAAAGTGGGTGTGGCTACATTAATCTCTAAAAAAATAGACTTTACACCAAAATCAATTAAAAAGGATAATGATGGTCAGTCACTTCTTACTCATCAAAGGAATGTTCCAACAGGAAGATATTACCATCATTAACATATACGTACCAAATTTGGGTGCAACACAGTTCATAAAGGAAACCCTACTAAAAAATAAAGCAGAAATAGACTCTAACTCCATCATAATAGGAGACTTTAATACACCTCTATCATCTCTAGACAGATCAAGCATACAGAAGATCAGCAGGGACATAACATAGCTCAATAACACCATTGACCAGCTGGGGATAATAAATATTTACAGAACGTTCCACCCCAAAGACACAGAATGTACATTCTTCTCAGCAGCACATGGGACTTTTTCTAAAATTGATCATATCCTAGGTCATAAATCATACCTAAACAAATTCAGGAAGATTGACATAGTCCCTGGCATCATATCAGACAATGCATTAAAGGTAGAAGTTAACAATGGAACAGTATCCAGAAAATGCACAAAGTACTGGCACCTGAACAATTCACTCCTAAAAAATTATTGTCATCCAAGAAATAAAACAGGAAATTCAAAATTTCCTAGTAGTAAATGATGATGATAACACATCTTATCATAACTTGTGGGACACAATGAAGGCAGTCTTAAGGGGGAAGTCCATTGCGTTACTCTTCATATCAAAGACAGAGAGGTCTCAAATCAATCATCTAACCACCAGCCTAAGATCTTTGGAATAAATGGAGAACGCTAACCTGAGAAGCTCAAGACGAAAGGAAATAATTAAAATCAGAGCTGAGATTAATGAATTGGAAATCAAGAAAATAATAAAAAAATAGATAAATCAAAGACTTGGCTCTTTGAAAAAGTTAATAAGATTGACAAACCCCTGGCCAATCTAATCAAACAAAGAACCAAGAAAGCCCAAATCAACAAAATCAGAAAGGACAAGGGGGAGATCACAACAGATCCCGAAGACATTTGAAGTATCATGAGGTCATACTTGCAAAACCTCTACTCCACAAAATTAGAGAACCTGGAAGAAATGGATAAGTTTTTGGACACCTACCAAATACCAAAGCTTAACCCAGAGCAGATAAAATCACTAAATAAACCTATCACATCCACAGAGATTGAAGATGTAATCAAAAACCTTCCCAAAAGGAAAAGGCCAGGACCAGATGGTTTCTCAGCTGAATTCTATCAAGCCTTTATCATAGAGCTGAAACTACTCTTTCTGAAGCTTGTTAGAAGCATAGAAAAACAGGGAAGGCTTCCAAACACCTTCTATGAAGCTACCATTGCCCTAATCCCCAAACCAGACAAGGATGCAACAAAAAAATGTGAACTACAGACCCATATCTCTGATGAACTTAGATGCAAAAATCCTGAACAAAGTCCTAGCAAACCGGATACAATGCTACATCAAACATATCCACACTGACCAAGTTGGCTTTATCCCTGAGATGCAGGGATGGTTCAACATACACAAGTGGATAAATGTAATCCACCACATTAATTGGATCAAACTCAAAAACCAGATGGTTATCTCAATAGATGCGGAGAAGGCCGTTGACAAAATTCAACATCAAAGCTCTAGAAAGAATAGGCATAGATGGCCTATACCTCAACTTAATAAAGACAATTTACAAAACTCCTAAAGCATAAAGAGTTCTCCATGGGGAACAACTCAAGGAGTTCCCACTCAATTCAGGAACAAGACAGGGGTGTCCACTCTCACCACTGCTCTTTAACATAGTGCTTGAAGTTCTAGCCCAAGCGATAAGACAGGAGAAGGGCATAAAAGGGATACAAATCGGAAAGGAAGAAATTAAACTATCCTTCTTTGCATATGACATGATCCTTTGTATATCAGACCCAAAGAATAGTATCAGTAACCTCTTGAAGGTGATTAATGCCTTCAGCAATGTGCCAGAATACAAAATTAACAAACAAAAATCAGTAGCTTTTCTATATGCAGAAGACAAGCAGACAGAAAAAGACATCAGAGAGACTGTCCCATTTTCTATAGCCTCAAAGGAAATCAAATACCTTGGAATATCACTAACCAAGGCTGTAAAGGACTTATATAAGGAAAATATTGAAACACTCAAGAAAGAAATAGAGGAGAACATGAGAAGATGGAAAGATATTACATGCTCATGGTTAGGGAGAATCAATATAGTAAAAATGGCAATCTTACCAAAAGCGATTTATAGACTCAATGTCATGCTGATAAAAATCCCACCCTCTTTCTTCACAGACATACAAAAATAATCTCTAAATTTATTTGGAAGGGCAAAAGACCTCAGATAGTCAAGACTATATGAAGTAAAAAATCCTTCTCAGGAGGAATCACCACACCTTATTTCAAAACATACTACAAAGCCATACTATCTAAAACAGCATGGTACTGGCATAAAAACAGACAGACAGATCAATGGAACAGAATTGAAGACTCAGCCTTAAATGGAAGTAACTTCAGTTATTTGGTCTTTGACAAGGGGGCCTACAATGTACACTGGGCCAAAGATAGCATCTTTAACAAATGGTGCTGGACGAGTTGGATAAACATGTGTAAAAAAATGAAAATAGACCCACTCCTTTCACCATGCACAAAAATCAACTCCAAATGGATCAGAGACCTCAATATAAATTCTGCAACCCTGAACACCCTGGAAGAAAAAAATAGGAGGAACTATACATGAAATAGGAGTAGGGAAAATTTTCCTAAGCGAAACTCCAGCAGCCCAGGAAATGGAACAATCACTCAGCCAATGGCACGTGATCAGGCTCAAAAGCTTCTGTACAGAGAATCAAACCATACTCAGAGCCAAGATACCCCCATCAAACTGGGAGACGATCTTTACCAGCTATAACTCAGACAAAGGCCTAATCTCAGATCTTACAAAGAACTCAAAAAAATACATAATAAAATCTCTAACAGCCCCCTCACAAAATGGGACACTGATCTCAATAGAGAATTCACAGAGGAGGAACCACAAATGGCCTTGTCCCATCTAAGAAAGTACTCATCAATCTTAATCATCAGGGAAATGCAAATCAAAACCACAATGAGATTCCACCTTACTCTGTTCAGAATGGCAATTTTAAAGAAAACCAACAACAATCGTTGCTGGTGAGGATGCGGGCGAAAAAGGAACCCTCATTCACTACTGGTGGGATTGCAAACTCATTCAACCAATATGGAAAGCAGTGTGGAGACTCCTGGACAGAATGGACATAGAACTACCAATGGACCCAGCTATCCCTCTACTAGGCATCTACCCGCAAGATGTCACATCTTGATGCAGAAACTTTTATACAACTATATTTAATAGTAGCTCAATTCATAATAGCCAAGAATTGGAATCAACCCAAATGCCCATCCATGGGAGGAATGGACAGCGAAACTGGTATATTTACACGATGGAATTCCACTCAGCTGAAAGGAAAAATGGCATATCAAAATTTAGGAAAGGGCTGGAGAGATGGCTTAGCGGTTAAGGCACATGCCTCCAGTGCCTAAGGCCTCAAGTTCAATTCCCCAGGACCCACATGAGCTAGACCCACAAGGTGGTGGCCCTGGTGCGCTCTCTCTCTCTCTCTCTCTCTCTCTCTCTCTGCTTGAAAATGAATAAATAAAATATTTAAAAAACAATTTAGGAAAAAATGGTCTGACTTTGAGTAGATCTTACTAAGTGAACACTCAAAAGATAAGAGAATCAAAAGTCGCATATACTCACTCATATGTGGTCCTTAACCAGGCTAAACATCAACTCTACGCAGACTAGTAGAAAGAAGCGAGAGGTTATGAATGAGGGGTAAGAGATGGGGGTTGGGGAACGGCTTAAGCATGAGGCCAAACCAAATTAGGTTCAAAAACATAAAATTCTCAGGAGCATACTGTAACCTATTGAGCAAATAGTGGACGTTGACTGGCAAGAGGGGCCAAGAGTAGTAGGGGAGAGAGTCTAAGCCTGTGAATAATTGATCATTGACAATCCCTGGTCCCAGTCACCAGCTCCTTCCCTCACAGAGCTGTTGACCAAAGTGACCCATGAGGTTCCAAAAACAAGACAGAATTCTGTCAAGGCTCTTGAATGCCCTCCCCAGACCTGAGGCAAAACCCTGTTGCTGAAGAAACCACAGAATGCCATCAATCAGCATCCAGAGACCCTTCAGGGTCCGGAATGGTAATCAGCCTCCAGGTGGTAATTAGTGTATTGCTGGAAGGCACTGCACAAGTTGCCAGGTGAAGCTGATCAACAGCAGCTGGAGTAAACAGAGACCACTGGCAAGAAACACAGTCTGTGGCCATGAATAGGCTGACCATACCTCCTACTGGGAGAGAATAGTGAACCAAGAAAGGAGCACTTGTTCAATGGAGGAGCCTGGGCCTGGGGGAGACAATCAACAGCTTTTAAATTCGGTCAAATATTCCACTTAGGGAGGGGGAGCCCTTGACTGGAACTGGGTATTCAGGGCAATATGCACCAGATCCCATACTCTTGGGCTCACAAGAAAAGATGCACTATGGGAGCAATTGACGGGGAGCTTACTAAAAATAGAATCTTGGTAATCCAGTATTGTGTATATTTGTTAACCTATACTGATCTCACTCTCCGATGGAGAATGTGTTTTTATTTTTCAGGATGCAGCGAGAGAGCTGTGGCCCATCTAATCCTACATTCGGACCATAGGCAGATAGCTGAGATCCTGGCAAGAGATGAGCTACCACAGCCATGTCGTGGAGGTTTCATATGGAATCCCACAGAGAATGACGGGATGAACAAGAGACCCACAGCCACAGCCATTCAATCAACACAGGATAAGCCAAGGTGACAGAAACCAACAATTTCGACACAAAGACCCCTAAGCTCACAACATTAAAGCAGCCTTAATACTCACCCACCACGACTCAGGGAACTGAGGGGAAGAGAGTGTGGAAAGATTGTGAGAGCCGTGGTGGGGGAGACTATCCAGAGGCATGGCACCCCTCAGTAACAACACAGTTGGGCCAGGAGGACCGGGCTGAGTACTAGGCTATCCATGGTCCCCTGCTACAAAGACTGATCCAGAAGACCCACAGAGGAGGATATCCAGCTGATTGGGGATGGGGTAGCATTGGGGAATTGGGGAAAACAACTCATTGTTTGCCCACTAAATTATGTCACTCATTATGGACAATAAATATATATTAAAAATATGCAGGATATACTTTCCTTTATCAGTTATTATGTTCTACACACTTTGACCTCTCTGTTCTTATAGGACTCTTAGGTTCTCTCTCTCTCTCTCTGCATCTCCTCTTTCATCTTTCATTCTTTTCTGAATTTATAACCACACTCTTCTCTAATATGAAAAAAATGAGTTCTCCTATGATTTGCTTTGCTTTTCACTCCCACTGAAACAGAAATCTGAGTAGGAATTCAATAACTGTCTATTAAATGCCAGTTTATTATAATATGTGCAGTGCACTTCACATTCTTACAGAGGGCAAACCAGGGCAACAAAGATGCTCATCTACAAAAATTTCTGAAAATGTATCTGCCTCATTCTTCTCTCCTCCAAGCAGTCTATATACAAACAAAAGAAGAAAGGGAGGAAGAAGGATGGATGGAGATGGAAAGATACAGGGAAGGCGAATGGGAAGAAGGGAAGAATGGAATGATGGGCGGAAGGAATGTCTTTACCTGGATTAAAGTTTAACATTCTAACATGGGCTCTCTAGGTGGTGAATCAGAGAAAAGATGCCCAATTTGTGTCTCCCAACTTTTCAGTTTCTCTACCCTAGTGTCTAGTATCATTTTCAATCTTCCCATATAGATTAGTGAGTCAAAATGAGAAAGGGAAGATAATTACAGAAAAAAATACTTGCTTACTTTGTCTACATTTCTTTGTTCTATATACATGCTATATATATTATATATATATACATATACATATATATGGTGTATATTCATTCTACATAGCACTGGGTCACATCCTTATGTACTAGAACAAATTCTCTTTTGAGTTTTCAGTATTGCACCAAATGTCAATTTTCTTATTTTGGCAGTTCTTTATGATTTTTGAAAGGTGTGATCATTGGGGGAAGATGAAGAAAGTGTAAACAGAAACCCTCTGTGGTATTTTCTGTACCTTCTTATGAATCTTACACCATTTCTAAATAAAATGTATTTTCAAAATTTTAAAGACCTGTGATATGATTGCATATTGTCAATGTAATGTATTTTTAAAAGTAAGCTCGTAACATTTTCCATACTGGGATGAATTTTGCATTTGTGCTCATAACTGATATTCGGTCATAGTGAAATGTGTCTGCTTCATTATTTCCTGAAAAGAAGCAAATCAAATCTTATACCCTTATGTAAATGGAAAGATTAGCCATAGTCTTTTATTCAGAGGAGATGGAAGAACTTATGCTAGTTTCCTGGTAGATTCCAAGTTTTACTGGTAAGAGACTAAAATGCTTTAAACATAAACCAAGCAAACAGATTCTCCAGAGTGGGAAAGAGACTCCATTTTATATTCCAATTTTATTCACATTTTCTGAATAGTCACAACATTAGCCTATTGGGAATAATCTAGTTAGTATATTTGAAATTCCATTTATTTTTTTCTATTGATATGCATGTATTACACTTTTATATAATACAGAATTTCCAGTGTTGTTTTTAAAGGACATAAATTTAAAAATGAGAAACATTGATCATTTCAAACAAACCAAATTTATAAATTTCCAAAACAATATAGTTTTCACTTGTTCCAAAGAAATTAATGATATTGTAGTTGATGCAGAATATCCATCACAATGGATATTTCATTCTTTATGAATTTATGTACTTCTGAGTGCTTGCAAAGCCCACTGAAAACCATCCCATTATGCATACATAATGTGGAAGTGAAAAGTCTTTTCATTCCACTTATTTATGAGGGAGCGGGGGTTAAACACTACTTCACTATTTAAAGCACACGTTTCAAATTTAAATTTTCGCAGAGTCTACACTTTTAGTTGTTCTTCCCAATGAAGAGTCTGGGTTAATGTATAGGGCTTTGAATATTGTTATAGACTAAGGGGTGCAAATTTTCCAGGACATGTGAGCTTCCATTATGGAAACCAACCATGTGACTAACTGGCCATCTCAGTGAGTGCTAATGTAGAAAGTATTTTCACACTTTTACTAACATGATAGAATTCCTGGCAGGACAAATTTAGATGCATCTTTCAGATTATTCTAAAATAATTAAGACACAAAAACCTTCCTTTTACATTCATTCAAACTACAGGATTTTTACAATATTTCTACAGAGTGGCTATGCAATGCTCTTTCTTCTCTTCACCACAAGTGAAACAAGGTAAATGTAGTATAAAATTATACATTCTGTAACAACTTAGAAAAAAAGTAAATAAATGTTTAAGGCCTTTAAATATTTATAAGATGTTCCTTCAGAACTAAAAATCACGAATTTTAAAATGGCTATGAAAGTGTGGACCAAATTACTGGCCTACCCAATTGAATGGAACATCTCTAAGCAAATACCTTTGAGAGCGAGGAAAATGAACAATTTATTCTATCAATAGACCAAACAAACAAATATATAAGCATTCAGTCACTGGGATCGAGCAAGAGACAATCTTTTAAAATGAGACAGAAAGAATAGTTTTTTAAAAAAATACTAGAAGAATTCTAAGTGAACAACGTTCAAGAGAAGAAACGGAAATTCACATGCATCCCCAGCAATATTTTTGAAATTGAAGGCTACCTACTGACTTGACTGCTCACTGTTGGTTTCTATGAATGAAAAAAAAACAATAATAAGTATGAAAAGTAAAGAAAAAGCCCACTTAAAAAAAAGTGAAATGGAAGGTTTGCTAGATGTACAAAGTACTATATAATGAAATGGTATTCTGATTCTAACTACTATCTATTTAACTGACAGAGCCACAGTCATGTGTTAGCCTTGGGGAAACATGTCAGCCTGTCTATACATTCTTACATGATTGATGTATTCAGATTATTATTACTTGCCAACATAGTTATTATCAATGGATATATATATATATATATATATATATATATATATATATATCCATTCCTTTCACAAAAGCAACTGTGGGATGATGGTAAAACGTGTAGACTTTCAGAGATACCAGATTAGGATACCAATAAAACTGTCTCAGTCTACACCATGCCAAAGGAGAAATTTGCAAAGGAAATGTTGAAGCTGTGTACAGTCTTACTAGACAATGACGAAAGAACCCAGTAACACATCCATGACAGAAGGACAGTGCACTTGGGAGACAGCTTTCAGGAACAAGAAAAGCAGTCAAAGCTGCAGGCAGGAACTTGACAGGCGACAGTCTCTGATGTCACCCATGAAACACCAACTCCACACCAGCCCTTCCGAGAGCAGCATCGGCTTCCTTCAGCAGCACGGCCCACTGGACACAGTTCATGTCTGATGATGTCTTGAGAAGTTCACATCTGACACCTCAGAAGTCTTGGTTTCAAGTAGCTGGTTGGCGAACCATGGAATCCCTTGGAAATAGACTGGAGGTCTGTTCTGAGAGGTATAAAAATCTTCAAGATCACCTCAGGAACCCAGTTTCTAGGTATCTGTTCAATGTACCCAGGCTTGAGGATCTCTTGATTTGTCCTTGGTTAATGGGTTACCTGCATAGAAAGGAGACAATATAGTCAACACATTATAATAGAGCTGTGCTACAACTGGACAGAAAGAGCAGCTAATGAACAGGCATCCCTGAAACATTCTATAAGACTACCATGTCCCTGTGTTTTCTACTTATCCAGATTTTTGCCTTCTTCGAGTGTCACAATATTTTTAGCTCTTCTTTCATAATGTTTCTGATGACTCCAGCCATAACCAGGGTAATCACTTCTGACAGCAGTCCCCTTCTCAGACACAGAGTGGCTCTGAGGCCCCTCTCATCTGCATAGATTTTGGTAGGCATATCCCAAAGATCAAACACATCACAGCGGGGACCTCCATTCGCTGGAATATTCCCAGCCTTTGGGGACTGGTTCTACAAAATTCAATCTTTATGTACTATAAAAATTACAGGTCTATTTGAATCTTTTATGATTAGAAAAGAGTCATCTGTTCTTAAGAACAAAAAATATTTGGGGAGACAAGAAAGGAATAAGCCATGCAAGATTTACAAATTTCAGGGCTCCAGACAGTCCTACAAATTTGATTGAATCCATATACTACTAATGCTTTTAGAAGTACTAGGAAGACTCACAGTAGACCTTCATACCTTCTAATATCCATATAACTCAACACACACTATTTGCAATTATATTGATAGCCGAAGAAAGAGAGAAAGGAAATGAATTAATGAATTTCTAATTCTACACTAGCATGAAATAGGGTATTTTCAGAGAGTAACCTACAAAATCTTCTCCAGCAATGGTATTCAAAAAACACAAAGCTTTGAAAGTAAAGTGAATATTTTGGTTTCATTTCATTAAATGCCATAGTTACTTAACCTTTAATTTAAAAAAAAATCATTTATTTGCAAGCTGAGAGACGAAGAGACAGAGAGAATGAGCATTTCAGGGCGTCCAGACACTGCAAAGGAATTCCAGATGCATGTACCCCTTTGTGCATTGGGCTTTATGTGGTGGGTATTGGGGAATCAAACCTGGGTCATTAGGCTTTACAGGCACGTGCCTTAACCAATGAACCATCTTTCCAGCATGACCTTTGATTTTATTTTTAAAGGCTGGTTCTGTTTTTTTGTTTTCTTTTCAACTATGGAAAATGGCAATATTAAAGTAAATTAACAAACTCCATACTTTGCTCTTCCATGGCTAATCTCAACTTTTGCTACAAAAATGAGGAGTAAAATTCAAAAATATTTGAAAACAGGAGGACAGTGGTATTTTCCTTGTTTCTGGTAAATTGGCATTTCACAAAAAGGGATTTTCCAAGTGCCATGCTCCCCTACATAGAAAAATTAGATTGCCAGATACAAAAACAGTCTGATAAACTCAAGAGCTCCTTGGAGCTGGAGACACCTCAGGAAGGGCTCCAATCTCATTATCAACTTATCTGCTATCCAATGGTCACTGTCAACAAGTTCTGGGAAGGACTCCCAGGCAGAGACAATGGGTGAAGGAAGAGGGAAACAAAATACTGTTTTCTATAGAGATTGTGCAATATATGGCTGATGGAGATAGTTGGCCACTGTAATAAATATAGAAACAATTTAGAATATGTCTCCATAAACGTTATTAAAATAATCTTTGATGCCCATTAGTTAAGCAAGGATCGCCGGCTTTTTCTAAAAATTCTCATCTCAGCAGGAAATTTTACGAATCGTGATATAGGAACCATATTTCTAAAACTTTTGCTAAAATAATAGAAAAAGTGGGAGGGGAGGTAGAAAGGTTGAGAAGGAACAAATGGTTTTGGCCTCAGTTGGGGCTCAGAGTAGGCAGTGGAGCAATATGGTGGAACTGAACTGGAGTTCATGTCACAGAGAGTATACGAAAGCAGAGGCTTGTGCTTGGTCTCCTTAATCCCCAGTTCTAAGCCATTTTCTGGTGACAATGATGGGCACCTGTCCATAAAGTATTTAATCTTGTTGGTGTATATTAAGTGATGATTCTCCCAACAATTTGCGTATTAAACTTTGTGTTCATGTTATTTTGAACAGAGCCAAGTTTTCAAAACACTATCAAAGGCCTACTTAAAACCAAGATCTTCCATCTCTGCAGGGCATGCATATAATAGGTGATAGATGATTAATAGATGGATAATAGATATATAGCCAGATGATGGATAGATTGATAGATATAAGCACAAGTAATTGTATAATCCATACATAAAAATATGATAGTATCTTAGGTATACATTTTTATGATGCTGTTTCTTTTGGACAAAATAACTGTTATAAAAATTTAAGCATGATTATAAGAAGTAATTGCCTATACCAACAAGAGGCAGCTGTCTTAATTAACATGGACCAAAACATAATTAAAGCAACTCTCTCTCACACTCAAACTTCACACAATATTTCTAGATGAACCCTTTTGTAAGATGCAACGTAGAGAGGGAATCAACATGAATATCTGATGAAAGTGGACAAACTGCTTTAAATTTGATTGTTTTAACAATTCAATTTTGACCAGAGGACACATTGTGATTGCAAAAGTAAATATAATTTTAATCTACCAGATAATCTATCATATTTTCAGAAGTTAAATTCTACTCTTTTTTGCTCAAGGTGCATTCTTTAGAAGATGCCTATTCAGCACCAAAGGAGGATTTCCAGCCATGTTTCACTAAAAGCAGAGGCTGTGGAGAAATCCGCTTTACAGTGTAAGCACTAGCAGTTGCTACTGTGCGTGCATGCATGGGTCTTTTGTTCCGGGGCCTTCCGGCACAGCATGCTGCATGAAGGGCAGAAGTGGTCCTCTGATCATTTTCGTTATGCCTTGAGCTTCAGATGCTATAATCCCCACCTCAGTTCATTTGCCTTTGCATGGGCCAGAATTTACACAATTTTTCTTGTAAATCTTGTATATGTGTGCTGCACACCAACCACTTTGGGTCATGCAACTGCTGGAATTTGAACTCACGCAAAATGCAGAAATAGTAATACTGACAATAATAGCCTCCCCAGTTCCAAGCACAAAGCTTGGCTAATAATGCCTTACCAGGATAAAAAAAAAAGCTAATTTGCTAGCATTAAACAAAAAGTACGAATTCTATAAAATTTTAACGTCCACTAGTAACCAGTTCAATAAATCTAGTTAAAATCTCTGATAAGAGTTCTCAGAAATTCATCTGAAAATCATGTCAACTCTATTCACCAATTTAAACTAAAAATAAAACCAAGCAAACAATTTATAAAATGAGTTCTTTTTCAAATGAATGAAGTCAACTATTTTATACTGCTTGCATTGTATATTTTTTAGCATTGTAAAATACTATCCATGTATCTTCAAATTAAAGTAATCTAGAATGCTGGAAGGAAAGAATCTATTCTTTTCCCAAGTATACAGGTAACCTTGTAAAGTTCTTTTTGCCCCAGTTCAAGGTCTTCTGACTAGATAAGAACTAAGACATATTACAGGAAGAGCAATTATACAAGTAATGAGCTGTGTGAGCAGATGGCCTGGGTTCAAATCCCTGCCTTATCACTTTGTAAACTAAGAGACTGAATAGAATAAATTGTTTAAGCTGTCTGAACCTCAGTCTCCCCATGTGTAATATGAGAATGGTATTATTTCTTGCTCCATGCATTTGCTGTAATGGTTCAATCAAATATTCTCTTCAAAGAGAACATCCCACTAAATGCCTTTTATATAGTCATTAACACTTGCAGGCTGCAACTATGATAATTCACAAACAGGATGCAAAAAGTGGTACATAGAGTATCATCGGGGCACTGCTATTTATTTTTAAAATATTTTATTAATTTATTTACAAGAAGACAGAGGGAGAGTGGAGAGCATGGGAGCACCAGGGCCTCTTGCCACTGCAAACAAATTTTAGATGCATATACCACTATGTGTATCTGTCATTATGTGGTACTGGGGAATCGAACTTGGGTCATCAGGCTTTACAAGCAAGTGCCTTTAACACCTGAGCCATGTCTCCAGTCTGGTTTTTTGTTCATCTATAAATATTGATTGAATTAAAATTGATTTTCTGTTTCTTACAGTAGCTAATCTTGCAAGTCTTTCTTCTCATAATGTTGTTAGCAATAAAAGTCATATATCAACAATGTGATGCTGTTTTGGCTGGCTTTGGGTGAAAAAAGAGTCCTTTCAAACAAGTTCATGGAAAGTCATGGTTAAGAGGTTGATCCCTGGCATCAGGCTGCCATAGATCAATGGACACTTCTGCTGATGGCTTCCTATAGGATTGCAGTTGAGCTGGGCATCTGTGCCGTTGGACTGTGAACTCAGAGGTAGAGACCAAGTGCTAAGGTGAAGGAGGCACTTAATAGTATTAGAAATATAACCACCATACATCTATATCTACACACACACACACACACACACACACACACACACACACACACACATTCCATAGTGCTGGACACATGACCATCTGAACTTAACTACCTGCATTCTCAGTATTGTCCTTACTTCTGAGCATATATCATTCATTTTCAGATTCGTGACTCTCTTCCTTTTAACTCTTTCTCTGTGTTTCCAGGGGTCAACTTCTTTGAGACTTTTCACAATATATATATATATATAATATTTATATTTATATATAAAACCAGCATTGTATTTTATCCAAGAATAAAAAATAATCTGGTGTGATTATGCAAAAACAAAATGCAGATATAAAATTTTCATTTTATATTGATACAGTTCTTCTGATATTGTTTTTTTAATTGAGCTCTATCCATACCTCAAATTAGTTTTGAATCCCAGCTCAATCTGCAGCCTATACAGATTTGTTAAATCACCATCTCAGCTCCATAGCACTGATGCGAATCTTCTATTAGCTTAATTCATAAAATATCATGTTCTCTTCTCTAATGTGTTCATTAAAATCTTGTTACGGGGAACTACTGAACAATGGTTACACCTCTTTGCATATAAAATGATCACATAGACACAATAATAGAAGAGACAATACAATACGAACCCTGAAGTCAATCTCTATTTTTTCAGAATTAAAGTTTCCCTAAAATACGCATATTATTAGTGAAACATGTAAGCTAATGAAAATTCTTTAGTTAAACAGGTCGAAGGCTGGAAATGCAGCGATATTTCCTCGACGATGCAGCAGGCTTGAATGCATTTCATGTCCAATCTTCACACTATAGATGCTTAATGACATCACAAATAGACACAATTTCAAACTAACATTCCAACAAATTTAGCTTACTCAATAAAGGTAAAAGGAAAGACAGAATACCCTCATAATCTTAAGGGCTTATTCGAATGAACTTTTTCTTTCTTGGAATATAATTGCTGCTCACTGAAAATGCAGTTTTTATGTAGCTCATACAAGCACATGAATTAAGCTCTAGCTTCACTCTGTGTGTACTCAATGTGCAATTAAAGCATCATTACTCCACAGTAAAGGATTTTTTTCATTTTAGCTAGAGAAGAGCTTCTGTTAAGTTGGTCATAACTGTACACGAGCACACTTGTCCTATCTTCAAACACCTTGGACAGTGAACTATTGCAAAAGTAACACCTGCCTGTCTAGCATATTCATGCCTAAGCAAGCTGACCAGCGCGCTTTCAGGGGTTGCCGAGGCACTGTGAAACAATGACATATGAACCAACTTCATCAATGTACTTATCCCCCTAGTGAGGGAGATAATCTTTGTAGCTCTGAAAACCATTGAATTTTCATAGCACAGCTTAACTTTCCAAAGTACTTCTGGGACTAGATATGCTGACATTTATTAACACTAGATATTTATTAACACTGGATATGTGTTAATACTCCAGCAAGGATCAGCATGTCTGCAAAATGATCTTGGACTATCGTTAGCACATCTACCCAATAAATTGCTGTCATCTCAAATAATGAAGAACATTTCTTGAGCTAAATACTCATGTTCAGGTATAAGCTCAGTAAGAAGGTCGGTGTGGAAGCTGAAAGTGGAAAGAATCCCTGGGCCTGGCGTCCAGTCTTCTAGCTTACAGAGGAGAGTCATAGCCCTAGACATGGCAGAGGAAGCAGGCTTTTCACAGACCAGGGTTTTATCCCAGTGTGGCTAGTTTTAGAAATCTGGTTAAGTCACCTAAAAATCTTTGCATCTCCCAAGTTTGCATCCACCAAATTTGTCACATCACCTGAGTTTATGATTCCCTTCTCACCCCAAATTCCTAAGACATTTCTTAAGTAATATTTCCAAATGGGATAAAATTTTGTCCTGACCACTCTAAGTTAAGCAGTGCTATCCCACTGGGTAGACTTCTTCCTAACACATGTAATCATATTGTTAGACTGTAGAAAACGAAAGCTCTTTCCCCAAATCAGACACCTGTCAATGGCTCTTAGCTGCACAAGAGAAGCTCTCAACCAGAACTGAGTCTTTGAACAGAAGAACCTGCACAATTGATTAGAACACTGAAAGCTGTATGCAGTGCCTGGCGTGAACTCTCCTGTGTGACTCATCAATGTACCACGTGTGCATCCACTCAGGAGCAGACAACTGAGTTCCCTGTTAGCAAAAACACTACTTTCTGCTTTGTCTTTGGCTAGTTAATAAGGTCCTTAAGGAACTTTCAGAATTTGTTAGGACTAGACTTCCTGCTTCCTCCCGTGGTCCTCCAGCTCGCACACTTTCTGTTTGTTCCAAATGGGATCTCTCTCTCTCTCTCTCTCTCTCTCTCTCTCTCTCTCTCTCTCTCTCTCTCTCTCTCTCTCTCTCTCTCTCTCTCCTATAAACAAGATAGTGGTGAAAAGCAGCCATACTCAGGATCAGAAGAAAACTCTTGGAAACCTTTACAAACTTCATTAAGACAAGAAAATAAGCATTTTAAATCCCTAAAGAAACCCCAAGTATATTTTTAAGACATGAATTGGGCTGGAGAGATTGCCCAGTGGTTAAGGCACTTGTATCCAGTGCCTAAGGCCCCAGGTTCAATTCCTCAGGACCCACATAAGCCAGACCCACAAGGTTGTGGCCCTGGTGCACTCTCTCTCTCCCTCCATCTCTCTCTCTCTCTCTCTCTCTCTCTCTCTCTCTCTCTCTCTCTCTCTCTCTCTCTCTGTATCTCTCTGCTTGAAAATGAATAAATAAAATATTTAAAAAAGACATGAATTACATATACTAGGAGTCAAAACTTTAAAGATCTTAAGAGTTTTTTTTTAACTCAACTGGAATGTACTTTACCTGCTAAATGTGATTTACATTGATTTTTATGACTCACCTCTCATTTCTAAAGGAATAATTTGAATTGATAGTTATATACTAACTTTCTTCAACAAAGCTTTACTTTAACGTTTAATTCTAGTGAAGATCTATATTCCTCAAGAAATTCAGCTTCATGATGTATGATATATAGCAGAACTAAACTGTAAAATATGTGCTTAAAAATGAGCTTAAAATGAACAGAATTTGAAAAAAGGAGGCTGAAACTTTAAGAAATTCCTCTAGTACTTTAGTATTGCTAACAGATAATCTCTTAACTTCCTAGTTGATCTGAGTTAAACATGCCAATGGTTCTTAGTAACAACCTTTCCCTGAGACACCTGTCTGGACCAATGAGCTGGTGGTGTCATTTTGTCAAGGACTTAATGTCACTTGTCGGGCAAAGCCAGCACCAACACTTGATGAGAACTTGGCAGGAAGAGCACATCCTTTCCTCTCCAGCCCTGTCTTCTTCCACACAATTAAATGGAGTGGCTAACTTAATATATGATATGACTGAAATTATTTATTTAAAAACATCTCTTTCTGGGGCTGGAAAGTTGGCTCAGCAGTTTAGGTACTTGCCTGCAAAGCCTAAGAAACTGGGTTTGATTCCCCAGTACACATGTAAGCCAGATACACAAAGTGGTACATGCATCTGGAGCTTGTTTACAGTGGCTAGAGTCTGTGGTACACCCTTATTTTCTCTCTCTCTCTCTCTCTCTCTCTCTCTCTCTCTCTCTCTCGCTCGCTCGCTCGCTCGCTCGCTATCTGCCTGTATCTCTGCTTGCAAGCTTGCAAATTAATAAATAAAAGGTAAAACATCTCTTTCTGTGCATTGTAAACCTAAAATCTATTCTCTGCAGGACAGAGCAGCACAGATAACTGATGTTTAACATGAAAGAGCCTTTGACTTCTCTCCCCCATTTCCCAGCTAGAAATCCTCTGGGAATTTCTAACAATAAAGCCACAATTCACAAGTATCAAATTTCCAAAGATAGTGAAAATATAAATCTTTAAGTCTAGCTTTTTGTACTTGTTAATGCATAAGTGTGATATGACATCCAGCGCTGTGCAATTTCAATGCATAAAGAATGGATCACTGGTTAGAATTTGGTCTGGATTTGGCTTCTGGAGATGAAGTGAAATCTGGGTGGTTCAGTGAATTTCATGCCCATTCATAAAGAGCCAGGTCAAATATTGGCTGATGTCTAGAAATACAGCAGGGTTTTCTTTCCTTTGGGCAGTGCTGGGGATTGATTGAACTCAGGGCCTCACATATGCTAAGCAAGCACTCTACCATTGAGCTACTTCTCCAACCAGGTTTCTGGATCCCTTATTTCCCACTGGTGAGCAGGCAACATTACAGAGCCATTGTTGTAACAATATAGGTTTCACCAATCACAACATGCTGGCTTTTTGTGGACACATTGTTCAACATATGGGTCTCATGGATACTCAAAGATAATATTCTCCCCCCATCTTTATAAAAGATATAATTGATTGCTTCCTTTATTAACCATCTAGTCAGGTCTTTGCCCTCTGATCTTTAAAACTGAACCAAGTTCATTGTCTCCCTTGAACGCCTAAAGTAACTGCAAGAAAGAGGGGGTCACGGTTAATCTTCTTAACATGACGTACACACCTGCTGCTCTGTGAGAAATAAAGCGAGACAGGAGCTCATTTCTGGAGTTGTTTTGACTCTTTACTTCTCAAGGACACGTCTGTCCCTTCCTTAGAATCCGACCAACACTACGATTCGCCACAACTAGGCTCCAACGGGGAGCCACAAGGATTTTGAATGTGGAAAATCAAAAACTGTCATCAGGCACAGCGGAAACTCTCTACTTCTCCATTGGAACTCGAGGAGTTTTACACGTTTGCCTAAGGAACAAACACATGTCAGGTACTCTACTGTTCAACAGGTTATCACAGGAAGCAAACGGGAGCAAAGGGACATTTCAGTAAGCATAGAGACAGTAGGACGGTAATTTATGTCCAACAAATCGCTTGGTGGGACTAGTTCTGTATTGCCTCTTTAGAAGATTACACATGTTCAGTGTTTTAAATCCGAGTCCCACACATCCATGGGTGGGGCATAATTACACAGCATTTACAAGCAGATGAAATGTGGGTAGTAAGCTTTTCTTATGTATACTTTGGAACACATTCTGCATGAACCAAAGGAAAAAAAAATGTTGAATTAACTTCAAGCAAGAAAGAACATAGAAATAATTTTAACTTAAAAGGGTCCAAGATTGATTAAAAATAATGTTATGTAGTAATATTTAATTAGGATCTAAAGATTTAAAATTCACAGTCTTAACCTTTTTTGGGCTGTCTCAATATGCATGCCTTTAGTAATTTATGACTTGCATGAACTTGAATCACACACCCTTTGGGGCAGATAAAGGAGATCAAGTCGTTTAACCAATTTTTAATTCTCGTCACCCATGGGCATTCGCTTTTAAAGTCAATTTTGCTAACCTTGACTCTATCCATTCAGTAATCTTAGTTAACATCCTGAATGCTATCGATGGCATTTCCCAGCTGTAATTAATGACATTTTATACATATAAACTTTTGAAAATTTCTTATGCATTCTTTCCCAAAGCCCTCTAATTATAATCAAACATAGTTTGAGTTTCAAATATTTGAAAATAAATCTATGAAAACACATGAGTATTAATAATATCTGGTAATAAATCATATGGAGGAGAAGCTAGCAATTAAGATTAGATAACAGAAGGGTTTTCATAGAATGAATTAGTAAAGTGAGACACTGACTACTTGAATTTGAGAAGTCATGACAATCACAATAAAAGACCAAAAAAAAAAAAAAAAAACTAGACCTCTTTGTTGCTAACCTCGACCCTTTCTTCCCAAACCAGAAAGTGTGACATTAAGCGATGGCCTAAGGAAGGGCGGAATGTGTCCATGTCCTGGTGACCCAGCAAGTGCAGTTGATTTCATGCCGACAGATCACAGCAAGAAAGACAGCAAGACAGTCAGGAAGTGGATCAGTGCTGTGACCTGTCTGAGCACAAGTGGCTGCAGACAAAGGAGAAAGCTCAAGGAAGTTTAGAAGAGCTCCCCATCCTTCAGAGGAAGCAAGTCACAGGTGGAAACATGTACCATTTATATAGTTCCAATGTTTTATTTTCTTTGCTTGTTCAAAGCCATGGAGTTTTTTTAGGGAATATTAATTCTATATAGTCTCTATAGAAAGTGTATCTTTCTTCCATAGATTGCTATCTCTAATGAGCTTCTTCTTGACTTTCTAATCTCCCTACTATGCCCCCCTCACTGTCTTCATCAAGGCTTGGGTGCCATCTGGTTTGTACAACTGGGAGCACTTTCTGATTTGTCTTGTCCCTTGTAGCTCCTCCTTCTCTTTGCCACCATTACCTAAAAGGAAAAATCTATAATAGTGTCTTATTACAGGAAAAAATCCCTAAATTCTTGTTCATAATATAAGGCCTTCGTGACTGCTCTCAATCCATGGACTTCATCTTCCTTTCTTCCAAAAGCCTTCACAAATTGTAGAGGCTCAAAGCCACAGCTGTGGACTTGAGTTTCCCCTCCACATCTCCTATTTTTTTGGATGTTTAGTTTTGTCTAAATTGTGCATGTTTCAATACCCCCCAAAAGTTAGTCAGAATTTTGTTCATACTTCTATTTTAAGGTATATTACATTGTATTTTAATATAAACATCTTGATTTCTCTCATTAAACTATAAGCTACTGTAAAAGAAAATATCAGCATACTTTTTCCCTTACTTGGGGCTAAGCAGAATTTAAAACACATAAATAATGCTTGATATCTAGTAACTAAAATAATAAAACCAATGGTGGATGGATATGTCTATGGATGAATAATTGAAAACATGAAGACATGAATGTATGTAAGAGAAAAATGATAAACAATTTCAAAAGGAGACAAAATTACTATTTGAATTCTCTATAAGTTGCAAGGGGAATGATTAGGTGGCCCAAAAGGTCAGTTCCTCCATTTTTAATTTGTCTAGGATTATTCCCATGATTCTCTATCTTTAGAATTTGAAATTATAGACAAGTACGGGTCCTGACATTCAACTTCACATCTGTACCTCAGATATTTAAATGTATTCTCATTTGGAAATGGCCTGATTTGGGAGACTAAATTAATTCGTGAAAATAATAATGCAAGAAGATCATAGCAATCTGAGATGCTTTAATTGGTATTAGAGCCATCACACGAGATGTGGAACGTGTCCACATGGACACATCAAGGCTTAAACTGGCATATTTATTATAGTTAATATTGTAGTTGTGAATTAGCTATCCATTTTAAAAAGCACACTCCTCTCTTGGGTAGTTTTCATATTGCTGCTTCGCACTGTCAATCAATTTTTCTCATGAAGTACTTCATGGTGACAATTACCCTACATGGAGGAATAGGAATTACATGCTCACCTGACATCAGATCAGGCGTTGATATCAGATATGATCATTCAATTGAAATGTTATCAAATTTATTATATCGAACAGATAGTAAAGCTCTCCTACCATATTATTATACACGCAACCACACTCAGAGAATACACACCCTATATTTACATTTTAGGATATTTGTTAGCTCGCCCACAAACTTTTCCCCTAAAATATTAAAGGGTAAAGATAATTGATCTATGCTTATTAAAAATACTGGGGATTTCCTGGTATGCATGAGCCTGTCAGTCTGTTTCAAGGAAACGTGACGATCACCCAGCATGGAAGACAACTCAGATCTTATAAAACCCTCAGAGTGATCCTGAGTAACCTCCCATTGGTTATCTACTGAAATTAGTATCACTCATCTTCATTACTATCATTATGCTTAAGTAGAGGAAATTGAAGCCAAGTTAAAAATTAAGTGAAACTTCTCAAACATTTCTGCAAGGAATAAATCATAACTTGGGATCCCTCTTTTGAAGTTCAAATCCAATTGTCACCCACCAATCCATGTTCACCTCAATCCAGCTGTAGGTATTTAAATGGCTCAGAGGTGCCCTATGAGGGCTATCCTGCCTCTGACTCCCTCTGGCAGTGCAATGCTGGAGTTTCTAACCAAAAGGAAGATAGACTATCCAGAGCTCCCTACTTGGTGACTCTGGTCTATTATGACAATCTCCTGGGGATATGCAGGTCATCTGTGAGATTTCATCATGTAAGGCCCATCCTCTTACACTGATAATTGCTTTTCTGAGCTAAGCAATTTCCAAAAGTGTTTTAATCTTTTTTGATCTTCATACTTCCCTTATATTCTGTCTCTTTACATGCCTGAACACACCATTTATACGTTCTTTGGTCTTTTGGGGAACATAAGGAAGAAAGCCTTGAAGATTAGACCTCACTAAAAGAGAAAGTCAAGTTAGGTGGTTTCAACTTCTCTGATATACGTGCTGCTGACTAGTTACCCATACAATTCCATAGCATTTCAGCACCTTCACGGGGCCTTTGCGTTGCAATCAAGTTTAGACTGCTCCCAAGGCTAAAAACAAGTTAGATAGCCGCTATGTACAGTTAGGATGACTATAGTTTCCAGTTTTCCTGGGATAACCCTGGTTGATACCTGCTTTTCTGACTGCCAATTAGGCTTCTCCTGAAAATATTTCCAAATATGGATGGACAATGAAGTCATAGTATCACCCACATAGAAAATTCCTTTTATCGTGGAAATCTGCGTTCTAACAAATAGCTCTTAAATATGATGTTTTTCAAGCTATGAATGAATGACTCTCTCTAAGAATTTTGGCCTTTATGATAGGATCAAAAGGATCATTCCTTGAAATATAAAATATTTTTGATACTCATTAAATCACATAGTTCCTAATAAATGTTTAAGGTTAGACTTAAGAAAGCATTTCTAGATACAGTATTGCACTAAACTCTTCAATATTTCTATCCTAAAGATGAAGCGTAGAGAATGTAATATGAAGACTAGTGTTGTAATCCAGGTCACTCTAAAAAATCACATTAAAATGATAACACACACTTTTAACAAGGGGGTCAAATAGGCTTCTTATAAAATCAAGGCCTAATTTCAAGCCCTATGACATTGGGGTTCTATATTATTTTATCAAATATTCTCTTAAATGTCTCAAGTAGTTCCTAAAAGGTTTTTTTCCTATTATATATGTTTTTTTAATTTTTCTGTTATAATGAAAAATTACATAGGGACTTCAATTTCCTCAAACTTTTCCTTCTTTTTGTTTTACCATGAGTAATTAAAAGTTCAGTACGTTTCAGTGTTAAATCTGAATGTTCATTTCCTGGCAATAATGATGTCAGCAACAGTAAAGGACACAGATTGTCAGGAGACAGATAGCATGGTTAGGAGTGTGTGGTAAAGACCATCTAATCATGGGCTTTTCCTGATTTGGACATTGATTAACTCTGTATACCTGTTCTTAACTATGTTTCTGTTTCTGTATATGACAACACATTTCCTACCTGTAAATAGAGCTCATCCCCCTCATCCCCCTGCTGGGGAGAACAAAAACATTCTTCCCGTAGGAAGAAAGTAAATAAATACTTGTAAGCCTTACTTTGAAATCAATATTCTCAAAATAATACATTTATCTCTTTAGGATTATTCTCATTATCATTTCTATTACAAAATATGAAATCCAATTATATATTAATGCATTAAGCATGGATGTATGATCAGCCTTTTGATACTGTTACTGTACTTTTACCATGGGGGCAACTCTAATTCAATTTCAAAGGTTGTATGTACTCGAGTCGGGATACATTACTGAGATATACTATGCACATAATTTCCAAAGCTTTGTTAAAGTCCTATTAGTAAAAATTCATGTGTTACAGCATATTTTGGTTGAAACGTACTGTTTTAAAAGATCAATTGGGTTTGTTTTTCTGTAAATAGGAATTATTGACCACAGCTAATTGCCAAATATCTATAAACACTTTCTGCATCTGTTTCCTTAGTGTTGTGTGTGTGTGTGTGTGTGTGTGTGTGTGTGTGTGTGTGTGTGTGATTTAGTGAGAGCATTAGGGTTGTATTAGTAATAGCAAAATGGGCATGGAAGGCTTGGCATCCAATAAAACAACTCTTTATGGGGGCTGCAGCCACACCAAACCAGCTTTTTTCTTATATTGCCACAGGCAAAAAAACAATCTGCAAAATTTAAGATTAAAATAAAAAGCAGATATAGGAAAAAAGCTAGCACATAGACATAGTGTCACACCCCTCTGTCCTCAGTTAACGAAATCGATTAATCATAAAAAGATACTTTTGTGATTCTGTTTTTGAATTATACCTAGAAATATCAGTGTAGTGGAGGTCAGCAATTTCAAGGGTCAGAGAAAAAAATGCTCCTTCTCTTTGGAGCCCCATTAAGTCCTCACGAGTTATGACTTAAGCAATGGCTGTTAGCTATAAAGAGGAAAACAGTGTTTATGCTCTGAAAGCATACACCTGAGCAGATCATCTTTACAATTAATTAGCACAACAGCTCCCTCCTGGCCCACCACTAGTAAATGGAATCACACAGATCTGTGTCCATTAAAAATTCCGAGACCTACTTATTTCAATCCAAAGGTAAATTTTTGTTGCTAATCTCCATTGAATCCACACTTCCTCTTTGAGACCCTTGTTTAAATACAAATAAAGGTAATAGAGGATATATTGAAATATCATATCTACATCACTGTATACTTAACAAGTTACTGCAGTGGAATAATAATATTTGCATTTGAGTGATGAGAAAACTGGCCTATTTTATTTTGTGAGCCTTTTAACAACCTGCTAATGTATTTTACTTCAGAAGTACATAAATTCAAATATATGGCCAGGGGCTGTTTTGAGTGATTTACAAATATCCACTAATTAAATCCACATAAGGAATCTATATGATGAGCACATGATTGTCCCATCTCACAGATGAGAAGGATGTGTGAGGAGTACAGATGGGAAATAAATTTCCCAAAGTCATAAGCTAATAAATAGCTCGGGTGAGACACTGGGTAATCTGCCTCAAGAAACTGGGGCCATGAACATCATAACATCCTTGAAAATTCTCTTGGCAGAGTGTACCAATCATGTGGTACCTCTGTGAGGTGAATGGAACTCTTAAGATGGACAGACAGATAGCCAGTAGGTCCTAAAAAGGAATCCATTGCAAGTTTCTAAAGCCAAGATTAATAGAATTCTTAGAGCCATTTTAGGGTCGTTAGAAATTACAGTTTTTCCCCATTCAAAAATTCCTGAGTTAGTATGACTCCTCTCTCAAGGAAGGAATATGACTGCTTACTTATGTTCAGTTGTGTATAGTGCCAGAATGGCAGGGTTTTTTTTATTCTAAACTCATAAACATGTATCCTTTCAGGTACAAATCATTTAAGATAAATTCTTTTTTTTAATATATATTTATTGTCCAGAATGAGTTATTTAGTGGGCAAACAATGAGTTGTTATCCCTAATTCCCCAATTCCCCCCTCCCCATCCCTGAATTCTTAAATGAATTTCTTGCTTCAGATGTGTGCTCATAGGCTTCCTTTCTTGGAATTAATCTTACATCTCATAGACACAAGAGAAAATATATTTGATGCACCTGTCCAGGAAGAATAGGTCAGAACTTCCACTCTACACACTGGAATGGCCTGAATCCAGTACAATGATCCAGTGTTGGTAAGGATGTGGGGCTCCAAGAGCAGGCATTCATTGCTGTTGGGGAAGCTGCCAGGTACCACTGCTCTGGGAGGAAGTTAGCCATTTTCCACAAAACTGAATGTCCTTTTCCGTATGACCTTAGAATCCCCGTCTTGGTATTTGCCCCCAAAGTTTAAAACTAGGGTTGGGGAAATGGCTCAGTAGTTAGGGCTCTTGCCACACACACAGGGCCTGAGAGAGCCTGAGACCATCTGAGTTCAATTCCATAGATCTCACATAAGCATCTGGGGATGGCCACATATGTCTATGACCCCCAAGTCCTGTGGGAGCATAGACCATAGTATTGTTGAGGGCTTGCAAAAACAGCAGTTCTGCTTCAAACAGAAACACTCTCTCTCTCTCTCTCTCTCTCTCTCTCTCTCTCTCTCTCTCTCTCTCTCTCAAGAAATATACAAATGAGTGATAGAGGAAGATGTCTGATGTCTCATCTTGTCTCTTCACAAACTTGGGCATAAGCCACACGACTAATACTATACATATAAAAAGAAAAGTTTGAAACTATGCCCCCACATAGACCTGTACAGGGATGCTTGTAGCAGCTTTACTCATATTTACCAAAACTTGGAAACTACCAAGCTACCCTTCACAAGAAAACTGTAGTTCAACCTGAAAATGGGATATTCAGACTAAAGAGAAAAGAGCTGTTAAGCCATAACACATGGTGTAAACTTTATTGCATATAACAAGAGAAGGAAACACATTTTTAACATGTATATGTTATAAAATCCAAAGTATATGTCACTCTGGAAAAGATAAAGCTTGAGGAAATGATAAGCTCAAAGGCCACCAGGTGCTAGGAAGGAAGGAACAAGGAACAAAGACAGAGGATTGTGGGGCAGTAACAACAGTACTGTGTGAAATTTCAGTAAAGGATACATGCCATTATACATTTGTCTAAACTCTTGGAATGTACAATACCAAGGCCATAGCTTTCTGTGCAACAATGTTTCTCACACACTTTTGAACATGAATCAGGGGCAAGTTTGTCGCTTCTGGGATGTTTGTATACTTAGCAGTGGAAAACACTCCTGATTTTATCATTCCTTCTACCATGTAACCAATAGTGTGACTGATCATGTCTACCCTTCAGCCTTAGTTTTGGAGTAAAGAGCACTTATTATCAATACCCAAAGATACCTATGATGATGCTGAGTGAGGAAAAACCTTGGTTCTTTTCAATCACAGAGATCTGAAGGTTGTTTGCTTGCTTTTCCTGTTTAGCCTAATCTACCCATTTGGGTCACCATTGAGAACATCTCCTAAGGAAGGGCTTTAGCTTACTCATGTCTGTATGCATCTCCAAGGCTTAGCCCAGAGCCTGGCTTTCAAATGAGTTTAGTCAATGAAAAATAAATCCTTAACCTCTGTCAGAATAGCCTCAAAATGGAGTATAAAACCAAAGTCCTAGGAGACAGAGTTTACCAACATTATAAAATTCCAGAATTCACAGAAAGTCTTACTCAAAATAACTTAAAGCTTGTTCAAAAGGTGCTTTGACATGAGTTTCTATAATGGAGTCACTGTATTATTATAATTATAGAAAAATTTTGTTAAAAAACCTTCCACTAAACAAAATTTATAGTTGGCAGTTGAAAATTCAGCTGAAAATGTTATTTGATTTACTTACACTGCATTTCCAGTCCCCTTATATTCTCATATTAGCATTGCCACCTGAATAAAACTATGCATAGTTATGACCAACCCAAGGGGATCTTGCTACAGTGATATTACAAAGACTTTATACCTTGTGTTCGTCACAATGTAAAACAAATGTTCCAAGGAACAGGTATAACAGACAGGTGGATCTTAATGGGGGACAGTTCTCCAGGAAGGCTTTCAGCACCTCACAGAAAACTTTCTAGAAACAGCTGTCACCCTTCTATGTAGCTGCTAACTGTGAAAATGCCTTGACTCATTGGTAGAGCTTGTTCGTTGGCTCTTGTAATTACAAATGAAGGATTACCCACACATAGAAACAAAAGCTGTTTGAGCATTCATAAGGCTAAGAATATGAATTATGTAATCATTAACATTTGAAAACTCTATATCTAAGGAAATAATATGGAAAATATAGTTTCATGGCAACTAAAGATTTTCAGTTTAGTATAACTACCATGTTATCATTAGTACCATCTGATCTTTATTAACCCTTTTGTATACTTCTGCAAAGGTTAATATATCCAAGTGTAGTTTGGAAGTTCCAGGACACAGCATTAACAGGATTTGTTTGTATGTATGTATATATGTATGTATGTGTATGTGTATGGGTTTGGTGGAGTATGTGTGTGTTCTCAAGATACATCATCGTTGTTCATTTGAGCTTTCAAGTAATTGGATGATGCCACACTCATCAGGAAAGTCTACCAGTTTAAACTGATGTTTGGTCAAATATTTAGTTGCTGTGGTCTAGCCAAGTTGATCTAAATAATTAGCCATCATACTTCACTTTTTGCATACACTACTTCTATACTTCATTGCTTTATGAATAATTAAGAAGTTCAGATAACTAAGTACCAACTATAATATACTCCTTAAGCTTCTTTCTAGTGAACTTTAAAAGACATACTCCTTCAGTGTGTCCATTCCTATGAAATGCTGTGAGAAGCTAATTGCCATATGATTTTAAATGGCACTTGTTTACGTTCATGGTTTTGGCTTATGGGTCTCCTATTTTGTAGTAAGTAACAAAAATAAATAATTGAACTTCCCTGAGCAATCAAGTAAATGTAATCCAAAGTAAAAAAAAAAAAGTACAATAATGACACATAAATCACAAGGGTAATTGTGATGGTTTACTTTTGTTGTCAACTTGACCTGATAGTGACTGTTAGCAATCCACAATAATCTTGAGTGTTGTGAAGCAAATTTCCTATGAACTGAGAGAGAAATGAGGCTCAGGGGTTTCAGGAAGTCATGCTACCTAGAAACAAACATCCCTTCCTGGGAGGGCAGTGCAGAAAGGAAATTCTAAAGACTCAGGAAGTTAACAAGTCTGGGAAAGGGTTGAAAGACTGCATGCTAAGGCTATATAAATGGTAAGGAAATCTCTCTCCTCTTCCTGCCTTTTTGCTGGTATATGTGTGTGTCTCTGTGTGTGTGTGTGTGTGTGTGTGTGTGTGTGTGTGTGTATGTGTATGTGCTGTCCGTGTGTTTGAGATGGCCTCTCTCTCTCTCCTCTCTCCTCTCTCCTTTGGACCTGTGAAAGGTGCCCAGCCTACTTCACCATTATGGAACTTCCCCTAGATCAGTAACTTCAATAAATCCTGTCCTCTCATAACTCTGCCTGTTTTGGAGTTTCATCCCAGCAGTGTGTGGTTGACTACAGTAATCAACTGTTCTCTGACTGGATATGAGGCTTGATCAGTGGGAAGGAATGTATGCCAGCTTACTGAGTACCACATCAAAGACCTATGTCTCAGAAGCTAATAGATCATTGATGGAAGCTTAGACTGTTCTTTGGTTAAATGGAGAGGTTATACCCAACAAAAATGGAAGTGGGTGTGGAAAGAATGTAAGAGCCACAGAATGTGAGGGAATATCCAGAGGAACCCTCTCTCCCCAAAGTTTAACAGCTGCTCTCACAACTGATAACCCACAACTCCCAGGTGAATACTGGCAATCCCAGTAAAGAGAGCCCTCAGTGGAGTGGGGGCAAGGAGGATGGAAATGATGGTACTAACACATGATGTATACATACAAAGTTTCTCTTAATAAAAAAAGGAAAGAAAAAGCCTTCTAAATGTACATGTTTGGCCCCTTTGGTCAATGTTGCTCTTACTCTTGGTTAGAGAACCTGCTTTTTTACAGATGGCAGTGAAAACTGGGGAGAGCCAAGACCGACCTAAATGACAAGAAAAGAAAGCCAAGTGCCAAGATATTAGTGCTGCTCCTACTGCTAGCCTGAATCCTCCTCCATAGAGATGGTGGTAGGCACTGAGTCTACACTAACACATGAAAGCAAAAATATGAGGCTCCTAGGCTCTCAAAACTAAAAGAGACTAATATCATTCCAGCTAAGGGTGAGGGAACATTTCAGAAGAGAATGTGGAAAAAAAATGTGAAAGCCACAGGGTACGATGTACTGTGAGGCATTTTCCTCCCTATAGAAACTGACTGGAACATTCATGACCCCACAGTGATTACTGATACCTCCCTTAAAAAATATCCTCAGTGGAATGGCAGCAAGGTAGAGGGGATAAAAATGATAATCTGATGGGAAAACAACCAATATCCTGTAGGTTCAAGGATTAATGTTTCCAATAAAAATCATTTTAGAAAGGGGTAAATAAAAAATATGTCCATAAGACTCATCAGGATTGACTTACATCTAACTGAATAAATAGGGTGACAGCACTAATATCCCAGATTGCTTACAGCCAATTCCCCTCAGTAGTAATCAGGAAGAGGTACATATATAAGCTTTCATCATAAGACACAGGTGATTTACATTGGTGGAGCTAAGGCAGAGATAACCACTGTGCACTAAGAAATAGGAAGCTGATACTTTGTTTATAGCATTGCAAACAAACTCCTATGGACAATGCTGGATGAGAATCGAAAATTAAATATTGTCTGCAGGTGACTGGGTTAATCTCGGTTGTCAACAAAACAGAATGTAGCATCACCTTGGAGACAAATCTCAGCATGATTTCCTAGATTAGGTTAGTTTAAGTGGGAAATCCCACCCTAACTGCCAGATTGAATAAAAAGGAGAAAGCTTGCTGATCTTCAACATTTATCACTCTTGGTTTCCTGACTAGATGCAATATAAACAGCTGCTCCATGCTCCTGCCTGCCACCTTGCCTTCCCCATCATGATGGACTGTATCCCTTTGAACTGTGATCCAATATAAACCCTTTCTTCCTTAAATAGCTTTTGCAAGAATTTTGTAAGAGAAACAACAAAAGTAACTAATACAGGTGTTTCTAGTCATTGTTTCATTCTCTCAGTATTTTCACTAACTTCAGAAAGGATGAAACCCTTATTGGTATTACTGAAAATAACTATATCATGACCTGTAGGTTTTTTTTAATCCACATATATCAGCACTTTACTTTCATACTGTATTTATTTTCAACTGTAATATAGTAATATGGCACAATGTCATTGAACAGGTAGGTCATCCTTAGACCATTACATAAGGTGAAAATGAATGTGACAAATGTTATCACTAAAAGCTTTTATCATAACTTTTTTAATAAGTGAATTTCCTTATAACTCACTGAAGAAATCCTAAATCCATAATCTAAGAACAAATGATCATATCTGTTTTATATATGGAGAGGTACTTTCAACAAGTTCGCTTCATTTGTGAAATGTAATCTCAAACGAGGCTTGACTGTCCAGACATTCAGTAATCTTGGGAACCAATCATATGTTGTAATTGAAGCTGGGAGTAGAGATTTTTAATCATGATACCTGTCCAGATTCTTCTGACTGTCAGCCAATGCGTCATTTGAGGACATTCATTTTTATACATTTCAAGATAAAAAGAAAGTAGGACAGCTTGTGAATCCTAGAAACAGGGTATCCCTATCAATTCTCCCAGTAATTAGTCTTTTCAGGTATAGGGGGCATTAATAAGAGATATAAAGCAGAGATTGCAATCAATTATATGCAAGTATCCTTTGAAAAAGAATCTCTCTCTTCCTCTCTCCTTCTCTGCATGTCCTTTTCTCCAAGTTTTCCATGTGCTTTGAGCAGAATCAAGAAGAGAGTAAGAGATGAAAGGTAAGGTTAAAATATCTTTGTCACCAGAAAAGAATCAGCAATTAAAGTAAAGATGAAATTGCCAACCGTAAGCAGAACCTCAGCAAAGCAAACCTTTATTGACTTTGGGCTAATCTCATCATAAATCATGGGAAGTCAACATCACTGCTTAATAGAAGCAAAGTGCTGTTAGACTGAACCTCAGGAGTGAAGGTATGTCAACAGCTAAATCATGCTCATCTTTAATAAGTTCAATGTTTAACATTATCACAAATGCAATTCCCAGACTTAGTATAAAGAGTTTGTTGCATTTGTTTTAATTTGCCAATTTGAATTTTATATCTTAGATCATATTTCAATGCCAGATTTTGCTGTGATTAATATACATTGATTCAAGATTTCCTAAGTGTTTCACAAGCTTAAAATAATAACAAATATGTTATTATTAACAAATGTGTGTTCCACTGTTCTTATGTTGTGGTGATATTTATTTTCAGTTTAATCAGAGAAGTCATTACTGTGGTCCCAAATTTTCATATTTTTATATCAAAGTCATCTCTCTCTTTTTAACTTCTTCTCTCATTCTCGTGTATATATATATACATATAGAATGAAATGCCATATATATAAATATTATATATATACATAAATATTTAAAGATGGTATTTCATTCTACATCAGAAATTCAATGTTGGATTTTTCTCTATTAAATGCTCATTGAGAGAATACAGATGACACTGCTATATGGTAGAGACCAGCAAGCCAAGAAGTGCTCATCTGTGCAATACTGGCACTTAACATAGGTGGGTAATCAACAGCTTGCTGATTGGTTAAGAGATCCACTCAGTGGCAAGGAACCCTTAGCTGGAACTAGGATCCAAGGCAAATTCTTATGGAGACCAAGAACCAGGACTCCAAGGGGAAATCCCCACTAACCATGGGCCTATAGAGAGGCTACACCCATTAGAATCTTATCAAATTAATAATGTTTGTCTCATTTAACCTATACTAATCTCATTCTCCACTAGAGATTCTGTTTGTATTTTTCAGAAAGCAATGAGAAACTTGGACAACCCAATTTCACTAAAAGGACCTGTTGACACCAAGGCAGGAGGTGAACCACTCCTAACTCATTATCTAGGGCCCAAACAAAACCTTTAAGGCTACCTCCACAATTCAGATAACTCTTGAAAGGGTAATGGAGACAGACAGACACCGATGACACCCAAAATAGTCGAAAGCAGAAATCCAGAGACTCTTAAGATCTCAACAATAAAGCAGACTTATAACTCACCCAACCTGACTCAGGGAACTTTGCAGAAGAGGGGGCAGAAAGATTGTAAGAGCCATGGTTGGAGAGACTACCCAGAGACATTGCCCCCCTCAACAACAACAACACACACAAAAACTGGCTACTTCTTGTATAATTCATAATCCCCACCCCATGGACCATTCCAGCAATTCCACTAAAGAGGGCCCTCAGCAGGTTGGGAGCAGAGAGGAGGGAAATGGGTGTGCAATCACAAGACTTGTTCATACAGTGTTTCCAATTATTAACAATTTTTTAAAAGTTCATTCATAGAAAGAAAGGCTATTTGAAAAAAGCTTTTTGTTGGATTTGTTGTTCTTTTATGGTAGAAATGCAATGGTATAAAACAGCTTGGTTCAATGCTGAAACTACAGAATATAGCATTTTGGTTGTTATACTCACTAGTTTGTTAAGGGGGACAAATTACTAAATAAATGTCCCTGGAAAGTTATTATGCACTAATATTTTTGAGTTTGAGGAGGGTTATGAATATTAAACTGCCAACGTGCCTATGGAGCCTGAACATATCTGTGTCTCACCACTTTTGTACATGACAGCAACTGTCTTCCTATGCAATTGATTGCAAAGAATCATGACCTCTTTAAAATAAGAAACTTCAGATGCCAGGAAAATGTGTAAGCCTTTTACAGTGGAAATTAATGAATGGATGAAGGACAAGCTTCGCTTAAGTGGAATTGGTTAATTCTGCTAAAAAGAATAATATTTATTACTACAGTCCTTTGAACAATGCTTCTCGTTACATGGATACATATTCTTCAGTGTCTGCAATGCATCATCAGTGACATCTCCTAACTAGGAGACATGCTTTACAATTATAGTGAATAGTTTCCATTCAATGGACAAGAACATCCCAGAGTTGATCACAAATCTCACATCCAGAAAGAGCCTTAAAGGCCATATAAACTACCTATAGTTTCCACAATTCTTGTTAAATCAAATTGGCAGCTCTAGAAGGTTCTCCTGCGTTCTCCTAGGTAATGGTTTCTCTTGCTTTTCTTCTTTTTTCTGTGCTTACCTTCTTGTTTCTTACCAGGCTCCTTCTCCCACATTACTTGTTAAAATGTCTTTTACTGTCTTCTTGTACTACACGTTCCTTTTAGGAATGCTTTCCTAGGTAATTATTTTATTGCTATTCAGGAAATAATGATCATCAGACTTTATTGCTTTTTTTTGAGGTAGGGTCTTGCTCTAGCACAGGCTGACTTGGAATTATTCTCAGGCTGGCCTAGAACTCAAAGTGATCCTTAATAGCTCTGCCTCCTGAGAGCTGGGGTTAAAGGTGTGAGCCACCACTTGGGGACTTCTATTGTGATCTCCAGGTCTATATATCAAGTATCTCTAGATATCTATGTTTTCTAGTTACTAAAACAACAATCACCCAATAATAACCTATAAATAAATGAGAAAAACACAAGTCTGTAATTTCATCTTTTACTAATTTATTATACTCAATTGATTATCAAGTCCTATAGAATCCTCTTCTTAACTCTCTATACTCATACTATAATAACTTTACTGTTATTTCAAGTCCATTACCCATCATACCTGCTGGCCCATCTTAGGGAAATATACTTTGCAAAATATAAATCAGACCATTCTCCTTTCCTTGATAAGATTCTTTATGATTTCCACCAGCACTTCCACTGAAATGTAAGTCTTTTTTTAATATTTTATTTATTCATTGTCAAGCAGAGAGAAAGAGAGAGAGAGATAGAGAGAGAACCAGGGCCACCGCCTTGTGGGTCTGGCTTATGTGGGTACTTGGGAATTGAACCCGGGGCCTTAGGCACTAGAGGCAAGTGCCTTAACTGCTGAGCCATCTCTCCAGCCCATGAAATGTAAGTCATTCATAACACAAACAGCCTACCATGGCTCTCCTCCAAGGGATCCCCTATCATGTACTTCCTCTCACATGTATTAGCTCACCCTATGAACTGGGTTCAGTTCCATGAACAAGACTTATGTTCTATACCTTCATACCTTTGCATAAGCTTTTTTCTATTTGCATTAGTGTTGTCCTAATCAACTCTAGATTTCTGCTTATCCTGTAAATTAAAAATCGATCACATCCAAAAATGAGGCTCTTGTTATTTCCCAAGGCAGGCCATTCATTCAGAGCTAACACTGAGAACATTATTCACTGGTCTTAGTTCTGTTCCTCAGAATGACATGAAATGATCTAATATTTTCCTTGCTATCTCCTCTAAGGATTTATGAAATGTTCTTAGTTTTCTGTGCTTAGCGGCAAAAGCCACAAAACCCAAACCTTCTGCTATAAATAGACTAAAAATTGGGGTTCTAAATTTTATTGGGTGCCCCAGAAGATTTGTGATCATTATAGCTGAAATATCAGCTCATTTTGCATTTATATTAGGCACACCTCACAACCAATTTCACAATTCAAAACAGACTATCCCGCTGTGGATTATCCATCAGGGAATTAGGTTTCATCAGACATGAGGATGTGGATGCATCAGTATTTTCCTATACATTATCAGCACCACTCACAAAGCATTTTCAACAATGAGCATGCTGGGAAATTACCTTTTATGCATCTTTGTCATATTCTCTGAAGTAAGAAATTAAAATTCAATCTGATCTCACTGATTCGTGATTTAAACTCAATGTGAAACATGAAGGGTAGGAGGGGAAAGAGCAATGGGAAATTATAAACAGTAATACATATATAGCTTTTTTTTTTTTTTTTTTTTGTGTGTGTGTGTGTGTGTGTGTCACTGTGTGTCTCACCACATCGCTCTTCGGCCCCACTTGTTTTGAACCAGAGTCTCGTTACTGATTCCAGAGCTTACAGGGCTCTGATCATTCCCTCTTTCACTCTGTGGTGGGACTGGAGTTGCAGCATGTGTGGTAACCCCTAGTTGTTTATGAGGGATATGGAGATTTGAACTCTGGCAGTGTCAGGCCCCCATCAGGCCCTTGTGCTTGGGCAGACAGTACATTTAATCACTAATCCATTTCTCCAGTCAAAAATGTCTATTTTTAAGCAGGAGGTTTTTCACCCAACGTAAGTTAAAAGAAAGAAAGAAAGAAAGAAAGAAAGAAAGAAAGAAAGAAAGAAAGAAAGAAAGAAAGAAAGAAAGAAAGAAAGAAAGAAGGAAGGAAGGAAGGAAGGAAGGAAGGAAGGAAGGAAGGAAGGAAGGAAGGAAGGAAGGAAGAAAGAAAGACCTAGAAGTCCCACTGTGTGGTTCTTCACACATTCCATTCTACCCTTTTAGTCCTGTGAAGTGCTGTAGTTCTTTTCCTAAGGAACCCAAGATAATCATAAGTCACTGAAGGCATTGACTCCCTCAGTGTGATGGTTGAGTTTATTTGTCAACTTGACCTATGTAGTAATCCGCAGTAATCTTGGGCAGGTCTCTGAGCTTGCCTGCAGGAAGGATTAACAAAATACCTTTGGGATTTTGGAGAAGGGAGGAGTTCCTTTCTCCAGAGTGAGCCCTTCCCCCCAGTGGGTGGGCCTTCCAAGGGGACTAAATACAAGGAAGCTTGAGGGGAAGGGAAGTTTCTTCTTCCTTCCTTCCCTAGCTGCTGGTGCTAGTTCATGACTTGCACTCGCATCCTGCTCTCCTACCCTTCTTGGACATTGGAACCCAGTTTCCTCGGCCTCACATTGTGGACTGTCAGCCGCCACTCCCCAGGGAGCCATCAGGCCTTCTGGGCTGGATTGGGACTGCTGAGGCCTCCAGCCACGTGGACTGAACAGCTACTGGTTTCTTCACCTGTGGGCCTGCAGACCACTATTGCTGGGCTGTCAAAGCAACCCCAATAAATTCCCTTTTACTACAATCTGTTCTATCAACTCTGTTTCCTCTAGAGAACCCTGACTACTACACTCAGGAATACTTACATTCAATAAAAAATTACTGTCTTAAATGTTAAAATAACATGACAGAAGGTTAGCTATTGGCCTTAACACAATTAGCAGGACCATTGCCTCTTCACTTAATTCACAGGACATCCACAGTAGCCTAAGATATTCCTCACGGTTGCTAATGAAATTACATGCCACCCAACCTAAGTTATATTACAATGTGTGAACACCCACAATTAAATATAAGATTATAAGCACACTATTTAGAGTAACATTCACAAATCAACACATGGTTCAAATATTATAGAAGCATCTAAATTTTATAGGAACTTCAACACACTTGTCTGTTGCCCATGCTTCATGTTAACTATAAAAATAGAAGCCAAGTTTGAGAAATATTGCTCTGAGAATATATTATTTAGCCTTTGAATTAATTTCCAATGACACTCTTAAAAAATGACAAGGCAGACACTCTTGGTCCATTTAAATTACTGTTAATGAAGTTAGCTGCTATTAAAACACCAGGAGTAAGATATTAGATTTTACTAATGCTGCTTCAGACACTTAGCTGGATTTCTACCTACCTCACTCTAAGCATCTAACTGAGGAAAAATTAATCTTTACTATGTAAGTTCACTTCAGCCGATACCCTTTATTAAAAAAACCTAAATATTATTAGACTAATTTTATGATTCCTTAAGTAGTTTGTTTCTAATTACCATATGATTTGAAATTTTCAGTCTTATCTAATATGAATTCTACACATTTAATGTCTGCATTTCTCATTATTACAATAAAAATTTTTTCCTATTCTTCAGAAATATCAAATGAAGGTGTCACATCTTATTTCCCATTAGTTTTAATGACTTAGAATTACTGGCTATTAATGCAACAGTTCTCTCCATCCCATATAATGGCAATGCCTTCATTCTGCATGGCTGGGACAAAGGTTTCAGTGTGACACACCCACAGAGCAAGCACTTGCTCCACTGCAGCCACGAACGTCACTGCCCCCCCTCCCCCTCCCCCTGCCCTTGGATGTGGTTTTCCCTGGACAGCTCCCATCTCAGGAACTTGCTATTTGGTCTTCGGCTGGAAAACTCATCTTCCCAGTAGACATGTGGCTGTTCTGCTGACCTCATTCTTCCTTTCTGATCCATGCTTTGCTTTTCTCTGTGACTGATTGTGTTCTAATATACCATTTGTTCTATTTATTTTTTATTCTATTTGTCTCTTGTCTAATAGGCAGGATGCCAAAGATGCAGCTCCATAATCCTACTTTTACTTATTCAATGAAGCACTAATTTAAGGGCTGCTAGGAAAGGGCTTAGCATACATCATTAGTGTTGTTGACATTCAAAGAGAGACATTACCTTGCTTAGCCTTCCCCTTCCCATCATCATGAGTCAGAGAGAGGCAGCAGAAAAGAAAGACAGGAATGATGGGGTAAGGGAGAGAACAGAGGTGCCAAGTGTGAGGAGGACTCGATATGCCAATGCTTTTTGAAGCAGAGGTGAAAATGTGACAAGAAAAGCAGACATCCCTAAGAATGTGGAAGAGGCTCCAATAACAGACACCTCAGTCTGATGTTTCCCAGAACCAAATTCTGATAATATGAGTTTGAAGGAGCTCAGGAGGGGTTCTCTCCAGGCTCCCCAGAAAGAAGGACTTGCTCTGTTGTGAAAAGGTGGTGCATTCCCATTGACTCCCACCTCATGAGACCCAGACCAGAGATCCTTCTGATCCACAACATGCCTCCATCTCTGATTGACAGCTAATTACTGGATGACATATTAATTCACTAAATTTTGATGGTTTGCCACTGAAGAACCAGAAGTCTAAAATATTCTAGCAGAATAAAGAATCCATAAGGACATAAACTGTTATCCCGTTGTGTTTTTCTCAGTGTTACTGCCTGGAACTCAGAATAGCGCCTGAACATAATATTCGTTGAAGATACTTTGAATAATGGATTTACTTAGAATACACATTGTTTGCCATTAAAATGTACATTTAAAAATTCTGCCCAGCATGGTGGTTCATGCTGTTAGTCCCAGCAGAGAGACTGAGGTAGGAAGATTGGTTTGAGTTTAAGGCCAGCCTGGGTCTACAGAGTGAGTACAATGTCAACCTGGGCTAAACTTGAGACCATACCTGGAGAAAAACAAACAAACAAAAATTATATGACGTTTGCATTCAAAACATGCTGGAAAAATTAGCATTAAAATGTGAAAAGTGAATTGTCTTGAATATTCTTTATTCAGTAGTTTGTACAAATCTCATAGAACAGACCCGGGAAGCAATCAAATATCATTCTTTAAAATACTGGTTTTTAAGATACAGGATACAACAGAATAGCAAGTGATAAAATCAGTTCATGAGGTTTATATTGAAGTAAGGAGGGGAAAGAAGAGAGAAGGAGAATAAAAAGGGAGGAGAGAGGGATGGAATAAAGTAAAAAATAAGAAGTAAATAAAACAAAAATATCAGAGTGCAACTTTTATTTGAGTGTGGCATTCACGAGGATGTGTGTTGTGTTGCTGGTCACAGCAGAAGATGGAATTCTTACTGTAGGGGCCATAAATATAATTTACAAACCACAGCCTAAAGGTCATTACGCTCTGTGCTGTGGACCAGAGTGCAATTTAGGGCCTGACTGGTGTTGAGATGAAGACAAATGAACGGGATGTGCCTGGTAAGAAAGGCAGGTCCAGAAAAAACTTCAGGACTCTAAACCTGTGCTTAAATTTACAAGGCAAAAGTGAGCACTGGGGTTGAAGAATTCATGCAAATTGGACCAACTTAAAATAAGGAAATAAGCGCTTCTCCTCTCGCTTTGTTCTCCCTTCACCTTGGGTCTGGAACGGCCCCTCTCAGACACAGAAACAGAGCAGCCACTGAGCAGCAATGCAAAACCAAGAGGCATGTGCAAGGAGATGACTTGAGGCTTTTGCGGAAAAGCATCACAAGATGGTCTTTCTTGCCCCTTTATAGGGAAAAAAATTATAAACCTCACTTACATGTCTTCAAAGATTAGCCAGGTATTCATGTCATACAAATATAGCTGAGAAGGGGGTTAGAGATGCCCTTGTAATATGGAGCCAGAGAATAAACGTTGCTTGCTTATAAGATCTTGAAATAAAAATCTAGCTCAACATGTTTTTGGGTTTTTTTGTTGTTTTTTTTGGGGGGGTTGTTGTTTTTTTTGTGGGGGGAAGAGGTTACAGATGAGGAAGCTACTGCAAGGGGCTCCTTTATTCTTCTATTTTAAGAAAGTTGGTTTTGACTTACTTGCCATTGATCCCAATAATTATTACCAATGGGCTACAGATAAAGAAAACACTAATGTAACATACACTGTCCATTTCCCTCACTCAACTGCACGTTCCTTGTGGGCAAGGATTATAACATACATCTCTGTGCCGTCCACACTGTCTATTGTGCCGAGTAAATTAAGACACTCTGTAGTCAGCAGTGTTTAGTCAGCAGTTAAAGAAGTGCCATATTTGCTTTTGTGTGTTAACTATGAGTAATATTACTACATAATCTCAGAGCTGGGGATTTTTAGCACCTGTTGACTCTCATTGAATCACACAATGAAGTCAGGCCCTTAAGATCAATTTTTATTTGAAGGTATATGTTGGGCACTACCTGTTGGCTCTGCTACTGAGGGCACGGAGAGCAAAGGGTTAATGGTGTATGAGTGAGGTGAAACCCCTGTGATTCGGTAGGCGTTTCCCAGCTCCACCTACCCTAACTCCCACCCCCATGGGCTGGCCACCTAAACCAGCATTCCCATCTCAGCAGGACTGGCATTGGGTATCAGCAAAACTTCCTTGTGCCCATCCCCACAGACCTGACCATGGCTAGCATCACGTATTTCCTGCCACTCAGGACCCCCAAATGATGTGTTCTCAGGTTGTCCCCACCCACCTATCGCAGTGCAGGCTCCCAACTCCCCAGCCCCATCAACCAATCTCCCTTTCCCTTCCCCATGCTCTGGACCCCCTTTTTCCTATAAAGTGTAAGTCCCCCAATTGAATAAAGAACCACGTGGATATACAATACGCATCTGCTCGCCTCTGTGTCCCTCCCGGTCCCCCTGCCCCTTCCCCCCAGCTCTGTGGGCCCCAGCCCTGAGACAGTGGACAGCGGACAGCTCGGCTCCCAGCGCTTCTCTGTTTTCCCTCCCCGATGGCCCAGGGCGCCTCCGGAGGAGAACGACAGGTATATTCAAGGATTGTAGAGTTCTCATCTACTTCATGCATTTTATGTATATAAATAAGGATAAAAATCATTGAAATTAGTTAAAAATTTGTCTTAAGCATCTGAAAAGTCAGTAGACATGGGATGTGTGAATCGTGAAGGATATTATTGCTCATGAAAAATATCATGTCATGGGTAAAGCAATTTATGTTCATTCTTCTTTGGTAAGAATCCACCACGAGATCTGTTTTGGAGCTCAGGGTCCTTACCAATGAACAAGGGCTGGAAATCCTAAAGGAGAATATGGCTTCCTTATATCATCACAGAGAAATAATATCAAAATAATAAAAGAAATGAGCCACAGTCTGATTTTTACTGATGATCCCAATAATGCTGGAGATTCTTTTCTGTAATATCTTACAAGCTTTGCAGCACCTCCTGCCCTGCTACTTTTATGTGGCATAATTAGCATATAATTAGGTGCTCTTTTCACACGGGAAAGACTGTTCTTCTCTTAATGACTCTAAAACAGTTCTTTATTTGTCTTTGAAAGTGAGTTTGAAATATAAGGCTTACATGCCTTTTCCTTCCTTTAAAACCCAGGGAACCTTGAAAATAATGCAGGTGACATTATGGATGGAATAGCCTGTCCTTCATTTTCCTCCTTTGGCATGAGAAACTGTGTTTGGGAAACAGATGTTGTATCTTCTCTTCTCTTCAGGCTAAATGGGGTTTGAGGGAGAAAAACTCAATGCTGCCAAAAGGGCGGTTTGTTCCTTGCCTCCCCAACTCCATGTTTTAGGAAAGAAAATAGGTCAGAACCAAAAAGACCTTCCTGAATCTAGTGCCAAGACAAAGGGAGGCTAAAATTCACATTCATAGTAAGTACAATGCAGGTTCCAAAGTAGTTCTAAGTGAGCTCACACAAGCCCTGATTTGTAGTCAGTTCTGGAAGGTACGTCTCCTCTCTGCTGAGGCCATAAATGCCTCAATGCTGGTCTTGGCTCACTGCTTTCCCCCCTACCATTAGGTTTACCAGAGGCTTCCATATTGGATATGGGCAATTACAGGGAAGGGTTATATTATTGCAAAGTTTAATCATTTCTTGAGCCATTGCACTTGCCATGATAATCCCATGTGACCAACATAACTTGCTCAAGAATCACAAACAGCTTTTTGCTGAGAGAAGCACTTGAGTTACTGTGCAACCTATTCCTTCTTAATTTCAAAATATTATAATGTTTTGCTGGCTCTTGCAGGCATACGTGTATTTTCCCAACTGGAAAAGTGGGCAATAATACCAATAAAGAAGGATTTAGGCATACATTAACACCATTGCTACTTAAACCTGATAGAAATTACCCTACCAAACACTGCCCCATGGGCAAAGTGATATCATGCCCCAGCTATTTAAGGCTGTTTCTTATCTCCAATACTTTTTTTATACCCTGTCATTGGGGAATGGCTGAGCAAGAATAACCTAACTACTTTAGAAACTTTGATTCTCTGATCAAAATTTGACCAAATTATTTTCTGATTCTAGCTAATGGTCATATTTTCACTTAGCCATGGAGGATGCCATAATGGTCTGTTAGTTGAAAATGTCTAAGTTTATCCAGTACTTTGTCTCAAAAAGAAAAACAAAAAACAGTGATAATACACTTTGATTTCCATCAACAAGCTCCTTTCGGGTCATCATACCTTCTCATATGTTGAGAATGATAGACTCAGAATCATTAAATGTAACTTCATCAAAATACCTTCTGTTGTATTATCTGAGAGAGAAGATAGGAACCTGACTCTCCCTGGGGCATGAGGCAAGTGTTAAATATGATTGAAATACTGGAAATACTATTGAAATATTGAAATACAGTCACCATCTGTGTTAATGATAAGTTCTTATTAGAAAGCCTACTTCTGATGGGGCCTTCTGACTCCCTAAATGGCAGCTGTTGGACTTTGTCTTGCTGTCCTGGCTGCCTTAAGCAAATGGGCTATCATTCAGTTGCAGCCAGATGACCCCTTTGCCAGTATCAACAATCTAGAATAATTCTCAGATGCTTTAAGAAAATCACATGACCATCATAGATAATTGTCCCAGTCCTGAGGACACAACCTTCTCCAGGGTTGTTTGAAACAGTTTCTATAGGACTTTTGGCTATGACAAGACACGATGACTTCTGGATGATCATGCATCCATATCCACCTCAACTAGCAACACGGTACTTCCCTGAAGTTCTATCTGAGAACCGTTGTGACTGGTGCTAAAAGATAACACTACAAATGGCCCAAAACATAAGATTCAATGGCTAAGATTAGCAAGGCGGTGATTGCTTCAAACATCCCTCATGGGCTATAGAAGCAGCCAGCTCATACTCAGCTGGAAGATGCCCCTTTGTGTGGTCTCCCCTGATGCTATAATATCAAACTTAATAAAAGAATTCTCTTGAGTGGATGCCTCTTGTCTGCTTCCAGTCACATGGGCTGAGCTGGTAACATGGAGGAAGACGCAGCAGAGAGAGCATGCAGTGCTGGTGACAGCTGAGCTGTGGAAGGGGCAGGCAGCCAGCTCCCTCAAAGCTGAGGAAGCTGCTGAAGAGTGTGAAAGCAACCAGGGTGGGAAGGAGGACAGCTGGAGGGGAAGGAGAGAGGGGGAATTGGGAGAGAGAAAGGAAAAGAGAGCGAGAGAGAAAGAAGAAGAAATGGAAGGAGGAAGAGCAGAAACTGAAGAAGGATGTGCTTTAAGGAGTGGGTGAAGAGAACTCACAAGTTCTGATTAACCAGAAGTATTCCAAAGACCTGTCAGGCTTCAAGGCCAACAGTCTCACATAAACTGACCTCTGCCCAGGATTGAAGAACCATAACACCTGGGCCTAAATGGAAGCTGGAAACCAAGGGCTGAGGAGCAAGGACTTCTTGGGCCCACACCAGAGCTACAATATACAGGCAAGAAAGATGGATATTTTCCTTCAGTTTTCACCTGTCTGTTAGCTCAGCATGCTATTGATGATTACTGAAGGAGGGACCTAGCTACAATTTCTACCTTGGTTGAGCAAAAGAACCCACAAACAGATGATTACAGATTGGTGACATATCTATTCTTTTCAGCAGAAGATGAAAGAAAATTAGAAAATATCTAGTGTTATTTTAATATCATATAATGAAAGCAAGCTATAAGTTTCTCCTACTCACGACTCCTGACCCTTTCATTTGTGTTGTTTCAATATATTGGAAAAGGGTTGTATGGAAAGCTTTCATTTTAATTTGGGGTTATTGAGAATATGGCCAAAAGGAAGTGATATAGTACCTTTAAATCGTTTTTGAGAATTTAGATAACTTGGTCTTGACCTTTTTCATTTTAACAATCCAGAAATTTAAAGACATTCTTAAAGGTCTGCCTCATATAAAAAGAACCATAGGAAACTTTCATCACTATCACTGAAGAAAAAGTTAAATTATACATTAAAGTTAAATGCAAAGTCAAGGTTAATAGACCGGCTTTGTGAATGGGGCTATGTGGGTTGAATCTTAGTTTCCCAATTAATTGGCATTATGACCTTGAGAATTTACTAAAGTTTTGGAATTACTGGTTTGTGCAGCTGTAAAAAAGAAGATAAAAATATTATCTTCTTCACTGGGCCATTGTGAAGATGAAATGATGTAATTCACTTAAAGTAATTTATTCAGTGTATAGCATATGTCTATGTATCTAATAAATCCTAGCTTTCCCTTGACCACTGAGAAAGAAGAGAATGGGTGTAAAGAGCTCCCTTTCATTTTCACTTTCTCTCACTTCTCAAGTGAATTCCCATCAGTTTTATTTTCAACTGAAAATCACTTTAGGAAGAAATAATTTCATGGTATAACTAATCTTCAAGGAAATTTTATATCAAAAATGTTTACAATAAATCAGTATGAACTATAACTTTTGCTGACTCATTGAAAAATATAATTGTTTTTACTAGTTGATCAAGCACTCAGTAGATTTTGGAAAAATGTGCCAACACTTTACCCGTAAATTACAGTCAAGAATAAATGGTAAAAGAGCAAGGTATGTTTTTATTTGTGCTATTTGAAACATTGTCACTGTGTGTATATCTGATGTTAATGCATAAAGACTTACTTGACAGACTGGAATATGTTGGGATGATATAATACATATGGACATGGTTTTTAAAAACTGCCTTTTCAAGAGCCTGGCATGGTGGTGTGTGCCTTTAATCCCAGCACTCAGGAGGCAGAGGTAGGAGGACTGAAGTGAGTTTGAGGCCACCCTGAGACTACATAGTGAATTCCAGGTCAGTCTAGGCTAAAGAGTGACTCTAACATAAAAAAAACCCTGCCTTTTGAAGAAACATCATTAAAAAAGCAGTTTCTACTTTGATGCTACTGTTTAAAAACACCTTTCTTCATTATCCAATTCTCACCAATAGTTTGCCTTCTCTTAGAGAAAATGGAGAAAGATAAAATATTCATTTGTTAAATATATAATAAAAAGAATTGAAATTCAGAATATTTGTGTAGCTAATAAAGAAGTAAAGGGATGAACTGATTTTCACTCCTCTATAAACTCCCAGAGGTAATTAACTGCAAAGCTGAAATACATCACTGTCTTAGGAGGAGTAATTTTGTGTTGATCCTGAGCTTCTGAAATGCCTCTCTGCAGCCCATTACAATGGTTGCAAACCTTATTGATTAGGAAACTAGTTAATTATCCAGAATTGGGGAGATCAAAATAATTCCTCTCATAAGACAGAAAGAACCTCCATTGGAAATTTTATGGAGTCCTATATAAACTAAATCTTTTTTTCAAAATTTATTCAGATTACATTACATCTGAAGAATAGGAATTAGGGTCACTTGTCTAGAGTATTTAGCATGCATCCTCTGGGGGGTTTCTTGTTATTAGCATTATTACATGAAGACACAAATAGTGTCCATTAATCAGAAAACATGGCAGTTGATGGGAAACTGTAGATGTTATTCTGAAATTAAAAAATGTGCTATGAAGAAATGAATTGAAGGAAAATGGAAAACATGCAAAACTATGCCTTCTTCTAAAACCACCAGGGCACATAACCATTCTCTACTGATTGAGCCCTGTCTGCCTTCCCCAGCTGGCTGTCCACTCACCCGAGTTGTTTTCACTTTATTTCCAGAGGAGCAGCTCCATCCCTTCCGGTCTGGAAGAACTTTACATTCCTCTCCCTCCAAGCATGGCTGCATGTGACACCACCATTTCTGTTCCACTATGGAGGCTACAAGAGAAACATCAGCTCAATGTTTGCTATTTGGAACTGTCTGCTGAAAGAGGAACAAAGGCCACTGACCTAACAAAAGGATTTTAACTCTGAGAATTCCTTTTACAAAACCTTTATTTTTCTTGGATAAGAACAACTAACTGGAAAAGTATAATACTGATAACTATCTGGGTATGTAATATAATAGTGACAACTATAACCACAGTGTGAAGAATTTCTCAAGGGAAAATAGAGATTATGAGAACAAATATATTGGGGAAAAATATGTGAATGTGTGTACACTGATATACATAAATGCATAATAAACTGAACTCAGTTTAGAATCAGTATTTTTAAATCAAAAATACCTTCCATGAGTAGGCCAAATATCAGGAGAGAATTTGGTAGAATTAACACATTTTCTCCTTTTCTTCATCATGAACCGTAATCTCATCACGAGGATTATACCTCTCGAGAAATTACTTGTTGGTAATAATAACCCATATAAAGATTATAATTACATGAACTCTCAAAGAATTTGCCTGCTTCTTCCGAAAAACCCATTTATATGAATTCTATCTGTAACCATTCATTCACATATGTTGATATTTGCCCCTCATTTTTAAGAACCATCTTAAAGAACTTATATTAAACTATATATTTTCATCTTGTCTGTCTTTATACACCTCTCCCTTGACCATCAACCAAGAAATCCATTTCATAATATCAAAATAAGAGCCTTGATTTAATAGAACCTCCTTATAATCCCACTTGTAATAAGACTGCTGCAGATAAAGGATTTTATATCACAAAATGTCTCCAAAATTTCATTTCTACCCTCTGACTGACAACGTGGACCCTTAGCATAGGCTCCAATCCATCACATTATAGTGGGGTTCCACTTCTGATTCTGTTACCACAGTGACCAATGGAAGAAGTCGCACCATCCACGCAAGATGGAGCAGCTCTGGTGGTGCCAGCCACCTGCCCAGGGAAGCAGGAGCACTTGACAGTCTGTGAGCGTTCTTCTATCTTGTTCTTATTGCAGCATCTGTGGAGGGCCACCACCTCGCAAGTTCCTGTTTTAACATGGTGAGCTGTACAAACAGAGCGAGAGACAAGACGACATTGAGAAAACGTTTCCTGTTTTTAATTCGAAATATTAAGTATATCTCTATAAGGAAACCACCATGCATGAGACTAGAAATACAATGATGCTAACTCCATAGTGTAGATGTGATTTCTTTTCAAAATGTGCTTCTTTCGGCTATTTCTGTCAGCAAATGCTCGGTGAGGCAGGAACAATGAACGAGTAGATGGGGATGAGCTGGTGAAAGCCTGAACTGTACAGGCAGGACATGGTGCCATCCATCCAAACTATGTTTATTTGTATATTTCACACCTTTTCGTTTAATGTGCTAATCACGGAAAGTGAGGGTCTGGATGATGTGTCATGCAGTGTGACTGAGGCTGGCCCCATACTCAAAGCAAGTGGGTGATGCTAACCCTTCCACTCGTCTTCGGGGTAAGGAGGGACCAGGCAGAGAACACCGTCTCAGGAGGTACAGTGTGAGCACCACATCCTCTGGATTTTCCTGTATGTCAACTAATTGGACGAGTCTTAAACATGCTACCGTTATCCTAGGAGCTCCAGGGAGTCTCGGGATTCACAGACATTCATCTTTCCATTTCACCTGAGGGGATGACTGCCAGAAAATGGCAATGACTGCCACCCAACGTGGATGGATTGCATCTGGCAGCCTGCCACCTGGAAACCCTGTCTCATAAGCGGTCAGGCTCCCAGACCATTTTTCTAACCTCAAAATAAGATGACCGAGCTTGAAAATGCTGGACCTGGGGACACATTTTAATAGGACTCTCGCTGGTCTTCATTGTCATTGCCTCCTCTCCACGTTCCTTCTTCAAAATATTAACACTACTGTGAAGGGCAAAGCATGAGTTTCATTTCCTAAAATTAAAAGCAGCTCAAAATTAAATATTTGCTGAAAGCTTATGCTTTCAGGATTTCTTTTTTAATCTGAGTGTTATAAAATTAGAAGTTTAGAGAGCTGGGGAGATGGCTCAGCAGTTAAATATCTTGCTTGTAAGCCTGCTGGCCTAAGTTTTACATCTCAGGACCAATGTAAAGCCAGATGCAAAGTAGCATATATATCTGTGATCTTAAAACACCTATGATGAGACACAGAGCCAGGACACTCAGCAAGCTCACAAGCCAGTGTACTCAGTGACAAAACCTGGCTCCATCAAGGTAGAAGGAGAGCACAAAACCCTGAGGTTGTCCTCAGACCTCCACATGTGTGCCATGGTGCACACATACAACCATGCACACATACACACAAAACCACATACATACATACATACATACTAAAATTAGAAATTTAAATAGAAAGGTAGGAAATGTGATATGATTTAAAGTTGTAAACACATTGTGACCCCTACTAATGATATCAGCTCATGATGCATTGATATCAAGTTTCCCCTTAGAGATGAGAGGCACTGTACTATACAGACACTCAGGTTAGAATAACTTGCTTATGTTTTTCTAAAAGAGAGCAAATCATCTCTCTCATCCTCCTCTTATTCCTCCATGTGAATCCTGGAAAGCCAGGAATAACGTATAGCTCTAGCACTCAATCCTCAAAAGAACTTTCAAAAGGCAGGTGCCACTTCCAACACCACAGATATTGTTATACCACTGTGAGTACAAAGGGGAATGTTGTCTATATTTGATTCAGGCACATATTCATCTGTGTAAGAGATAAAAAAATATAAAGAGCAGATTTCTGAATCCTAGCCTTTTGTGATCTAGAAAATATTCTCTTGGTTAATCACGAGTCACTGACTTACTACATGCTTTCTATTGTAATGCACGAGTTCTACTGTCTCCTATGCTCTACTTAATTACAATGTAAATGGATGAATACCACACAAGATATAATTTCTCTGAATACTGGAGATGCCACTATGATCAGGAGTGACAGAGTCTGTCACTGTCCTCACAAACCTTGTATTCTCTGGGAGAAAACAAGTAAGAAGCACCCAAAGTAATTAGTGAATAAATGTTAGATTTTAACCCCTTGGAGTAAATCCAGTAGAATGAGGTTGGAGCATGAAGAGAATGTATGTTGACCTTTGAGAGTGTCAAGAAACTCTGTTTGGAAGTAACTTGAATGGTGAGCTAAATGATGAGGACAGATTATCCATTATGAAGTTCTAAAGAAGGAAAAGGCAACAAATACAAGACCTTGAGACAAGAAAAAGTGTGTTATGCTTCCTGGACAAGATGGCCAGGGAGGCTGCAGTGTGAGTGAACAATGGAAAGATTCAAGGAAATGTTCATGTAGCAGCTGGTAAAGAGATTGGCTATTGTTCGTACAAGAGAAAGTGTCTGCATGGGAAGAGCATCTGTAGCTTTGGACTCAGCAACTTCCTCTGGCTGCTGATTAGTGATTAGCAGAAGGCAAGAGTGAAAATTAGTGGCCAAGTGGTCGTAGGAATCTAGATGATACAAGATGAAAATCAGATGAGTGACTACAGCAGAGATCAGAAATATTTCAGTGTTAAGAGTATTGGCTTTTTAATGGTTTGAATGTGGGCTTATAAGAGAAAGAGAAATCAAAGGTAACTCTGAAAGGAGGGTTGATAGAAGATGGGTGGAGATAGGATATATTTACTTCTATTGGGACCATGTTAATTGTGAAGTTTTCGGGCCAAAGAGCCAGCTACGTGGATCACATGCTTTCTGCACAAGCATGAGGGCATGAATTTGGATTCCCCAGAGGGACATATGGTCAGATGCTATAGCATGCATATGTAAGTCCAGCATTCCTAAGACAGGATGAAAGGCAGAGATAGGAGAGTCCCCAGAAGCTCACAGGTCAGTTAAGCTGGCATTTACCATGTCTGCTAGTGCACATGCACCTGCACCTGCACTCTCACACATGGACACAAACACACACATATGCACAAACAAAAAAATGTAAAAAAAGGGTTGAAGGGCTGGGAAGATTGCTTAGTAGTTAAAGATACTTGTTTGCATAGACTGCAGGACCAGGCTTAATTCCTAATTTTCCAGATTAAACCAGATGCAAAAAATGGCACAAGCATCCAATGTTAGTTTGCAGCAGCAAGAGTCTCTGGTCCCCCACCCACCCTGCAGCAAACACACACAATTACACTTTTCATTTAAAGTTTAATTTTATATAAGATGCCTAAGTGAAGATGATAAAAAGAGAAATATTTCTCAAATGGAACTTAGGACAAAGATATAGGCTAAAGATAGAAACTTCAGAGCCCTAACCCTATTGGTAGTATATAAGCCAGAAACTGAACAATGTAGCCACAAAATGTTATAGATACAGATGAGAAAAAGGAAGAGATCAGTCCCATATCTAGTAGAATAAAAATGACAGCAAGAATGCTGACAAGGAATGGCAAATGAGGAAGAGGATCAGTATAGGAAACGAAGGAACAAATGCCAAGGAGTAAAACGTAGCAGAAGAATGGATTGATCAGATCTGTCAAATGCTGCAAAGATGTCTAACTAAATGAAAAAAAGAAGTAATTGTCCATTAAGAAAGTAATATACCCTGAATAGCCAAGGCAATCTTGAACTAGGGGGATAAATCTTTGACCAAGACATCAAGAACACACAATAGGGAAAGAGCAATCTCTTCAGTCAACGGTATAGTGACACCTAGATATCCCCAAGGAGAAAAATAGACACTTATCTCAAATTGCACATGAAAATTAACTTAAAAGGAATTAAAGATGTATATGGAGAACTAGAACTGTAAGACTATTAGAGGAAAACACAAAGGACGTGTTCCATGGCATTAGTATAGGCAATGAATTTTTTAAGATATAACATCAAAATCACAGGCAACAAAGGAATCCATGATAGGTAAAAAGGACTACATCAAACTGAAGAAATCTGTGTCGCCAGAGATAAGAAAGTGGGGCCTACAGAATGGGAAAAAGTTCTTAAAAATCATAAATCTTATTATATGATAATATAATGTGTAGAGAGCCAAAACAACTCAATAGCAAATAAAAAAGCAATAATTTAAACAGCCCCATTTTAAAATGGATATATATCATGAAAAAAACAGACCCAAAAGAAGATATAAAATGACCCACAGGTATGTGGAAAATGTCCAATATATCTAAGCATCAGTGAAATGTACATAAAACCACAATAAGATGTCACGTCAACCCACGTAGGCATGAATGTATGATCAAAGGCAGTAAGTGAAACTTGTTGGCAAGAATGTGAAGAGAAGGGAGTCCACTCACTGTTGCAGGGGGTGTGAATGGTTCCAACTATCATGCAACTACAGCATAAAGATGGAATCCTCTTATGATCTAGCAACCCCATTCCAGGTATACATTCAGAAGAAGGCAGTATGTTGAAAAGAATTCTCTATTCCAATGTTCACTGGGGTTTTAATCACAATAACCAAGATAAGAATTGGCCTAAGTGTCATTCAACAGATGAGTGAATAAAAAAGTCTTAGTGGTTAATATTGTCCACTTGACTGGACTAGAATCACCTGGAGGGATTATGTAGATTAGTTTAGTCTTTGCACACATCTTACAGGGTTTATCTTGATTAGATTAATTAATGTAAGGAGACCTACCCTAACTATGGACATCACCATTTCATGGGCCAGAGTCCTAAATCCCCACCCTGATGGACTGTAAACTGTGAAATAAATCCTTCCTCCCTCAAACTGATTTTTGTCAGCTATTTTGTCCCAGTGATGTGAAGGTACTACACAGAAGGTGTGGTACATATCTAGAATAGAATGTATTCTATCATAAAAGAATGAAATCTTGTCACTTCTGACAATATAGAAGGCACTGCAGGACATTATACTATCATTGGAAAAAGCAGTCACCAAAATACAAGTACCATATGATCTCATTAATATGTGGAAAATGACAGGGCTGAATTCAGAATCCAGAGATATAAGGTGACTCTGTTTATCCAGGAAATGTGTTCAGTAATATAAAATTTAAGTTGTAGGAGTAAGTTTAAGTGACCTGTTGTACAACATGCTGACTCAATAATGATTCACTACATTCTTGAAAAATGTCCAAGGTTAGATTTTAAGTATGAGATAATCCAGGTGTTAACAAGCTCAATGTTGTCGTGCTAAACATGAAAGGAATACAGCACCATAGGTAAATTCATAGAATCCATAATCACAGTAGTTGGATCCAAATCTCAGTTCTTTCTTGCAGATGTTTGACCTGATGCAAGTCATCTATTATCTCTGGACAGTAGTTTTCTTTTGTTAACATCTAAAACAGGATCATTACTAGCATCTTCTTCAAAGAGTTGACTTGTGCATTAAATGAGATAATATGTAAAGCATGCTTACAACAGTGCTTTACCCATTGTATACACTTCTAAATGTTAGCTTTTATTATTATTATTATTATTATTATTATTATTATTATTAAATGAGGCCTATGCAAATAAATCATAGTTAATGGAATAATTAAAGTGAAAGCATAATTCAAGTACAGCAGCAAATAGATAAAATTGTGCAGAGAATATGAAAAAATTCTCTCATGGATGTTTTATGTGAAGAGAATGAAATACCTGGAAAGAAACATGAAGTCAGGGGAATCTTTAAATAGATACTAGAACCACACCCTCATTTGCTGGAAAGACCTGTTAAAGGGACTGTTAAAACAGGATGAAAATGGGCAATTTAAAAGCCTCTTCATTCCTGGCTAGCTGTCATAGTACTAGAAAGTATGTGGCCTGCTGGGGAAGAAAAGTCACCATTGGACATACTCAACTATGGATCTACACTGCATGCTATATATCTGATTACCTGGGCACGAGTTAAAACCATTGTAATAGTGGCACTACTATTGATGGGGTAACCAATTGCTCTTTCATGAGATATATAACCCATTCCTCCATGAAAGAATTTACCCCCAGCACTGAAAAACTAGTCTCAAAACTTATTAGCTATGAAGTTTATAAACTCCAGAGTGAAGCTGTACTACTGTTGGTTAAAAAGATATATTTTATCCATCAAATCTTCTTGTAATTTTTATATGTTATTTATGCCAATGAATTCTAACTTTCGGTCAGAGAAACTTCCTTTATTCAGATAATAATGACTATGGGGAATACTTGTAACTCATAAAAGTCTTCAAGTTGATGAGAATATGTGATGGTTGAGCACTTTAGTCTAAATATTACATCAATATCATGCTCTCCAAAGCTCAGAGAATATTGTGGAAGAGGGGGCTGAAAAAAATGTAAGAGCAAGAGGAAAGGGAGGAATGCTGTCAATGATTCCATGTCAATTACTCCATGACCCCAAAGCGCTGTCCTTCCCTCCAGAAGACCTCCACAATATTGAGTTCATCAACATTTTGACACGGATAATGGAGGTGGGCCAAAACAAGTCATAGCGCTGGAGAGATTGCTCAAAGGTTAAGAGTATTTCCTATGTAAGCATGAGGCCAAGTAAGCCTGAGAAACCATTGAGCTCAATTCTCAGTACCCACATGAGCAGCTGGGACTGGTTACACATATCTGTAACCCCAGTCCTGTGGGAAGCAAACTGGATAATTGCTGGGACTCATTAAAAAAATAGCAAGTCCCAGTATCAATAAAAGACTCTGGCTCAGGTAAGAATGGGTGAAATATTGATGAAGGGGGACAGCAGACATTCCCCTCAGGCCACTGAAGGCAGGTGCATCTCACCTCAGGCAAGCACACATGGGTGCCACATGGACATAGACACACACACACACACACACACAGGTTATCAAATTAGAACAGGTATGCCATATAGAAGGAGTTAAGAGGAAGAGAGGAGAGGTAGAGGACTGAAAGAAGATATTGAGAGGGAAGAATGATCAAATTACATTATGCCCAAGTATGTAAGTTGTCAAATAAATTTAAAACAGAAAAAGCTGAAAAGAATCTTAAGAAAGAAAAGGAAGTAGAATGCAGGTACCATGAGGTATATTAGTAGGACAGGACACTGTCCATTTGAACATTACATGTGGAAGAGGTAGGCACAGGGGAGAGGAAGGTAGAATGCATTGAGTAGTGAAAAGATATGGAGTTTGTTATCTGATTTCATCAACTATGAAAGAAGTGATATTTTGAAAAAAGAAAGGAGAATATGAAGCTGATATGAATGACAGAAGAAATGTTACTTTCCTGGTAAGAAGCAATACGGCTCCCTGGCAGGAACTTGGCCACTTGCAGACTCCACAGTGGAATGGCAGGTGGGTGAGCTCACAGAGCAGGGTGGGGTGGAATGTCTCTGTAATGAAAGGTTATTGGGATGCTTGGACTTTCGATGCTTATTTAGGGAAACAGATTTGAGAGGTGATGAGATTTCTTCTATGGCTTAATTTTGACAGAAGGCATGGGGAGATGATTAGGAATTCTTTGAACTGTAACACCAGTAGGTGGATCATGGAACACTGCTAACTTGAGAGCCTAATAGTGGCTGAGCTCTGTGCTTTCCCACAGTGTTGCTCTAAGCAGCCATACAGTGAGGTTCGCCTGACAGAAATATCATTTCATCACAAAGGACACTTTACCATTTTCACCACTGGGGCACGTTAGGATACACTGAAAAAGAAGAAAGGAGTGAAATTTCACATTTTTACCCTTTGAGGATATCATCAACACTCATTTCTATAATGCCTGAAAAGAAAAAGTAGTGTAACAAAAGAGCCGCGATAGTCATTTGTGCTATTCAAAAAATATTTCTGGTTCTCTCTCTCTCTCTCTCTCTCTCTCTCTCTCTCTCTCTCTCTCTCTCTCTCTCTCTCTCTCTCTCTCTCTCTCTCTCTCTCTCTCTCTCTCTCTCTCTCTCTCTCCTGGACACAGGTAGTATTGTGCATCTCCATCCCATGAGCTCTAGATATGTGATCTAGAAATGAAAGCTAAACTTATGTGAGACACTTCTGAGCAGAAACAAGGCTTTTAGTTCTATAGAAAATTTAAGAGTTAGCATGTAACTCACAATGCTTCACCAGCCACAGTAAGCAATTATGTTCTTGACAGTTCTTGATACACATTACCCTGAATCTCTAGGTGAGGAGATATAGAATTGTCTCAACCAATAGCAACACATAAGCATGAAGTAAACTGATGCTGTTATAAGTCTCTAAATTAGGACCTTGTTAACAACCACAAGTATATTCTGTATAATGTGTATCCTACTACCCATTAGGACTTTCTTCTGCTCCCAGATTAGGATATACACTTCCATTCATGTTAGTTAGAAGTCAATGAAGTCCAATCATTGTAACTTATTTGAGCCACTGTAGAAGAGAGACTAAAGAGATACTAAGTCTTAAGATTGATCCTATCTATGTTAGGAGTTATAAAGAGTTATATAAGCCACAGGGGGATAATTCTCCTGGCCAAATTTCTATGTCAGAATTTTGGTGAAGAAAATGTGCTTTTTTCTTTTGGGAACAGAAAGGAGGCAAAATGACCGCCATAAATCACAATGAGAGAAGAAAATGTGATAGTTATACTGGGGAGAAAGAAAAGCAAGGCTCCTGAGATACTAAATGTTTGGAGCATAATGACAAAGGTGACCAAGAAGAGCAAGTGGCAATCTGATGGACACAGGACTTTTGGATTCTGCCCTTTGTTTTCAGTACCTATGGGTTTTCTGGTGAGAAATAGAATTTAGAGAATATTTCTTTCTTCTTGTTCTTAATAAACTGAAGATATAAAATTTATCAAGGATGCCCAAAATAGTCCAAAACACAAATCCAGAAATTCCTAAGAACTCAACAATTAGGCATACTTAAAACTCACCCACCATGACTCAGGGAAATTTGCAGAAGAGATGGTGGAAAGATCGTAAGAACCATGGTGGGAGAGAATATTTAAGGCATAAAGGGGTGTGTCATTCTGGTTTTAAGGGGTTTTCTCTAATAACACATGATACTGAGCATCTTGGTTAAATTATTGTAGGGAAGAAGAGAATAACATTTCTAAACAGAATATATATGATAGATAATAGAGATAGCTAGTCAAATAATAGAGAGCTACAGATAAGATAGATACATACATAGAAAGATAGATGATGATGAAGATAGATTACATATACACATACATGATACATGATAGAAAATCTTGCAATGAATATGAAGGAATGGGTAATAAAAATATCCTTATATATGCTCTTATATATGCCATAAAAGCAGGATATATCACAAATGGGAAACAAATCTGTATTTTGCTTACCTTAATATGCATACAAGTTACAGTTTTCTTATTTGCCTGTTATGTATCTCAACTTCTTTTTAAAAAAATATTTTATTTATTCATTTTCAAGCAGAGATACAGAGAGAGAGAGAAAGAGAGACAGAGAGAGATAGAGAAAGAAAGAGAGATAGAAAGAGAGCACCAGGGCCACCACCTAGTGGGTCTGGTTTATGTGGGTACTGGGGAATTGAACTAGAAGCCTTAGGCATTGGAGGCAAGTGCCTTAACTGCTGAGCCATCTCTCCACCCCTCAATTTCTTATTATGATAAGCAAATTCTTGTTGACATGACTCATTTTTCATGTAAATGGCTCAGTATGTGGTATATTTGTAATAAATGATAAATAAGCAACTTAAAATGTAAAACTAATTCCTGAAGTTTTCCTCTAAAAGGTTACGGAGATGATAGAAAATTCAAGCTAGAATTTTCTATGTATACTCAGACAAAGCTCATAATGAATGAATCTAATCAAATAACGGGGCTTCCCAAATTAACAGAATAGGCTTCGCATAAGACCAGTTAGCATCATATTTCAATGATATAAGACCTCCTGGAGAAGACTTAAATGAAAAAGAACAAACAATTTTCCTCATGCCACAATTCCCAACACACACTCTCCTCCCCCACATACATACAAAACTTTCTGCTACTTTAATGTCCATTGACATGATGCTTCAAAATTAATGTGTTCCCTCCTAAATTTCTGTGAAATGGCAATAGAGACATATGGATTTCATTGAAATCTTATAAAATAGGAACATGAAGTCTTAGCTCAAATTGAGGCCTTCCAAGTTTCTGATTCTCTTCAACAATAGCACCATTGACCTTACAGGACCCCAGAAACATGGTTTTAAAAGATTTCCTCTTGAATCATAGGTCAAGATCTCTAACCATTTTTTGAAACTATCTGTAACTGGTATATGTTGACATGATGACCCATAGACATCCTACCAAAAGCTGCAAGAAGTATTTATAATACTGAAAGAAATTTTCCAGAGGAAAATTATAAATTAAATGGCATATGGCATAAACGTGTACAGATTTTTTAAAATCATAGATGATTGGTGGCCGCATTTGACTGATTGCTTGTGAACTAAAGATAAAAACATTGTGAAGTAAAGTGAGCTTGTACCAGTGATAATGTTCAGTAATTATAATGGATATTATATTCAATAATTACATGCAAAAGTATTCATATCACATTCTATACATAATATGGATTATATTATGTATAGAACTCTAAAAACTGTTTAATCCAGTTCAACTATATCGCAAATAATTGGTCTGCTCATTTCTAAAATGACTCCATATATATATATATATATATATATATATATATATATATATATATATATGGAGTCATTTATATATATATATATATATATATATATATAAAATGAAATAACTTATACTGCCTGGAAACAACTTGTGTAATGATGATAATTGCCAACACTTTTAATACTGCTGTGTGTCAATCATCATTTCATATTATCAATACAGCAATCATTGAGGAGAAAATTATGATCCCTCATTCACAGACACAGTGGCAGAGAAGTGTTAAGTTGCCCAAGGTATAAAAGTTATTAAGAGAATCCAGATATTCTGCTTATAGAAACAAGATTTTGGCAAACATCTCTTGCTGTCATTTCTTTAGATCTAAACACACACCACAGACTAAACTTCCCCATGAAGGTCAAGAATGCAGTAAATGACAAAGCCATAGTAACTAAAACAGCATGGTACTGTCAGAAAAAAACAGATAGACAGACCAGTGGAATACAATTGAAGACCCAGCCTTTAATGCAAGAAACTTCAGCTACTTCGTCTTTGACAAGGGTGCCAACAATGTAAGCTTGGCTAAGGATAGCATCTTCAACAAATGGTGCTGGACAAATTGGATAAACAGGTATAAAAAATGAAAATAGATCCACTCCTTTCACCATGCACTAAAATCAACTCCAAATGGATCAGAGACCTCAATATTAACCATACAACCCTAAACACCCTGGAAGAAAATTATAGGAGGAACCCTACATGAGATAGGAGTAGGGAATAACTTCCTGAGCAAATCTCCAGTAGCCCAGGAAGTGCAACATTCACTTAACCAATGGGACCTGATCAGGCTCAAAAGCTTCTGTACAGACAAAAACACCGTACTCAGAGCCAATAGACCCCCTTCAAACTGGGAGATGATTTTTTCCAGCTACAACTCAGACAGAGGCCTAATTTCCAGAACCTACAGAAAACTCAAAAAAAAATAATGATAATAACAAAAACTCAAACTGCTCCTCACAAAATGGGGCACTGATCTCAACAGAGAATTCACAGAGGAGGAAACACACTTGGCTTATACTCACATGAGAAAGTGCTCAGCATCCTTAAGTATCAGGGAAATGCAAATAAAAACCACAGTGAAATTCCACCTTACTCCAGTCAGAATGGCAATCATAAAGAAAACCAACAACAATAATTGCTGGTGAGGATGTGGGGAAAAAGGAACCCTCATTCACTGTTGATGGAATTGCAAGCTTGTTCAACTGCTTTGGAAAGCACTGTGGAGACTCCACAGAATGGACATAGAGCTACCAATGGACCCAGCCATCCCTCTACTAGGCATCTACCCACAAGATGTCACATCTCAGGATAGAGACATTTGTGCAACTATGTTTATAGCAGCTCATTTCATAATAGCCAAGAATTGTAATCAATCAAAATACCCTACATGGAGGAATGGATAACAAAACTATGGTATAGTTACACCATGGAATTCTATTCAGCTGAAAGGAAAAATGACATATCGAAATTTAGAAAAAAATGGTCTGACTTGGAGCCGATCATACCAAGCAATCTCTCAAAAGAACAGAGAGCCAAACACAGTGTATTCTCCCTCATATGTGGTCCTTAACATGGGTAACTGTAAACTCTATGCAAACCAGTAGTAAGAAGTGAGAGATTATGAATGAGGGGTAAGGGATAGGGGAGGGGGATAACTTAAGCAAGAAGCTAAACCAAAATGGGTTCAAAATTATAAAATCCTCATGAGCATACTGTAACCTATTGAGCAAGTAGTGGGTGCCATCTACCAAGAGGGGCCGTGAATAGAAGGGGAGAGAGTTTAAGCCTGTGAAAAATCGATCAGTCTGGCAACTCCTTGTCCCAGTCATTGCCTCCTTCCCTCATTGAGCTGTTGACCAGAGTGACTCAAAAACAAGACAGGATTCTGTCAAAATTCTTGAATGCCCTCCCCAGGCCTGAGGCAGGATCCCATTGCTGAATAAACTACAGAAAACAATCTACCACCATTGAGAGACCCTTTGAGGTCCAGAATGGTAACCAGCCCCCAGATGGTAGTTAGTGCAGTGCTGGAAGGCACTGCATAAACTGCCAGGGGAAGCTGGTCAACAACAGCTAGAGCAAACAGAGGCCACTGGCATGAAATACAGTCTGCTGCCAGGAGTAGGCTGACCACACTTCATACTGGGAGAGAACACCAAGCCAGGAATGGAACACTTGTGCAATGGAGGAGCCAAAGCCTAGGGGAGGCAATCAACAGCTTTTAAATTCGGCCAAATAATCCACTTAGTGATGGGGAGCCCTTAACTGGAACTGGGGACTTAGGGCAATATCACTGGGAGCCGGATTCTTGGGCTCCAAATGAGAGAGGCACTATGAGAGTGATTGAAGGAGAGGCTACTAAAAGGAGAACCTAGCTAATTCAGAAATGTATATCTCAGTTAACCTACACTGATCTCACTCTCCGATGGAGATTCTGTTTGTATCTTTCAGAATATAGCAAGAGGGATGTGGCTCATCCAACCATACCAATGAACCTTAGGTCAATAGCTGACATCCTGGCAAGAGATGAGCCACCTCAGACATACCATGGAAGATCCATATGTAACCCCACAGAGAATGATGGAATGAACAAGTGACCCAGAGTCATAGCCAATCAGTCAACACAGGACAAGCCAGTGAGACAGACAATAATCTTTTTCAACACAATCTAAAGCAGAAGAACAGAGACCCCCCTAGGTTCTTAGCAATAAAGCAGTCTTAATACACCACTACTCAGGGAACTGAGTGGAAGAGGGCACAGAAAGATTATGAGAGCCTTGGTGGGGGAGAATATCCAGAGACTTGGCCCCCATCAGTAACAACATACTAGGGCCGGCAGATCGGGGCTGACTCCCAGGCTATCCATGGTCCCCAGCCCCAAGGACTGATCCAGACTACCCACAGAGGAAGATATCCCGCTGATTGGGGATGGGAAGTGGGGGTATTGGGGAACTGGTGATAACAACTCATTGTTTGCCCATTAAATTATGTAACTCATTATGGATAATAAAAAAAAGAATGCAGTAAGTGTATTCCTGTGCCACAACCATGCTTAGTAACCTCAAAAGGACACAGACTCTGAAAGTTAAATGCCCAAGTTCAAACTCAACTTCACCTATGAAATAATAACTGTTTAACCCAGTTCAATTACGTTGCAGATAATTGGTCTGCTCATTTCAAAAATGACTTCATAGAGTACTAATGAAGACTGAAGGAGATAAATCATTTGAAACTTTTTTTTATATTTTTGAGGTAGGGTCTCACTCTAGCCCAGGCTGACCTGGAATTCACTATGTAGTCTCAGGGTGGCCTTGAACTCATGGTGATCTTCCTACCTCTGCCTCCCGAGTGCTGGGATTAAAGGTGTGTGCCACCACACCCAGCTTATATGAAACTTTTTAAAACTTACATACTATTACTCAGATGTTAATTATATTTATTTTTGCTACATATAACATTATATCCAACAAAGACTTAGGTATTAAAGTTATAGAAGTTATAATTCCACATTTCAAAAACTCTACATACATACTTTTCATGACAGAAGATGCAAGTAAGGAATTCAATCTGACACTCAGCTACAGAAGATAAACTTAGCATCAGTTTGTGAATTTGTTCCTATTTGGTTTCCTCTCCATTAGATTTCAGTTCATATTTATATTCTGATGTGTCTCGTTGATTCAGAAATTCTGTTTGTCTTCTTATACTCCTATTTAATAGTCTCACTCAGCTTGACTAGCTCCCTGGAGAGTCTGTATTACACCTCCTAAGCAGAAATAAAGCATCACCTACATGCACCAATGGGCACCTGAAATACAAGCTAGTTAGTGGATTTAGGTTGCTGTAAATCACTTTGAATGAAAAAAAATGTGTTGAAACAAAACCTTTGTGAGAGAGCTAATTGCTCACATTTATTCATTAGGGTGAGAAAATAGGGCACATTTTTAGACTTTCATGCTGAAGCAATCTAATCAAAAGAAATGGTCATTTAAATAGCTGAAATGAAATTTTCAGTTCCAATAATTTATAAAGTCAGGATGATTAGATTAGGAAGGAAATAGCCAAGTGACGACAGCATTTTTATAAATCCTGCTTTCTAAACTAGTTTCACTATTTAAATATGGAAATAAATAAAATACAATTGGGGTGAATGACACTATAACTATAGTATAATAACCCTTAAATTTCTATTTAGCAGTATTGATGTCTATTAAAAAAATCTCTCAACTTCAGGATTCTCCCATTTCTTTTCTGAGAAAAAGAAAAATAGAGAATGAGAAAGAGAATGAATATCAACAGTGCAATAGAGGAAGTTTCATTCCTGCAAGAATTTTTAGGCTCATGCCCTTTAGCTGATTCACAAACGTTTACCTTCTATATCCACATTTTAAATAAAAATTGATGTCAAGAAAGGTGAACCTGAAAGAACAGAAGTCCTCTTATAAATGGTTCAGCAACTTATGCTTGTGAGCACTACTCCGAGACAGAGGCCCTAGACCAATCAAAGCCATCTCTGGACATTTGAACATAAACTGCAGACTCATCCTGTGTAAATGAGCATGCGAGTCAAGGGGTCATCTGGCCTTAAAAGCCAAGTGGCCTAAGAGTGGAGTTGGAGGGAGTTGTGCATGGAGATAAGAGATGAGACAAGAGGACTTAGAGATGTCAGGGGGAGAACCAAGCACCAGAGCAAGGAGAGGTAGGGGACAAATAAGCATATAGTCCCTGAAGTGGCCTCAGGATAAACCCTTCCTAGGGGCTTATAGAAAATTGTCCTCAGCTGGGCGTGGTGGTTCAGGCCTTTAAACGCCGCACTCAGGAGGCAGAGGTAGGAGGATCCCCATGAGTTCAAGGCCACCCTGAGGCTACATAGTGAATTCCAGGTCAGCCTGGGCTAGAATGAGACCCTACCTCAAAAAAACCAAAAGAAAAAAAAGAAAGAAAATTGTCCTCAATTCTTGAAAATATTTTGTAGAACAGGTTCAAATGATCATCTTTTCCTGAGGTAACATAATTTCTTTATTCCTTGACCCAAAAGTTGTGCTGTCTAGACTATTTCTTTTTTAATTAAAATTATAATGTATAAAAGCTAGAAGTATTCTCCACATTTACTTTTTAATTTAATTTAATTTTTAATTAAAATTATAATGTATAAAAGCTAGAAGTATTCTCCACATTTACTTTATGAGAGTCAAATCCTTTAAAGCTGGATCCAGTAAATTCTTAAATCAGCAGTCATACTTCCTACATGTATCTCATAGAGAAAATTAATTTTGCAAACGATAGCCCTAGGCCATCTAAAATTACAATCTAGGTGACAAGGTCCATTATATACAAACGATTTATTATATGCATTCTTAGATAACTTATTTATACACTGTTTCTCTAGTGACAAAGATTAAAAAGCATATTATCTGTCGATGCCCATAGATTAGAGTTGTTCTCACTAATGGTCAATTTTCTGTTTATTTCCAAATTCCATAAAAATAAAAAAGAGTTATACTTTTTTCAAATTCCCAAGCACTGTAAGAACCACATTGTTCTTTTATGATAAATAACATACCCACAGTGTTTTTAGGAGAGAGGAAAATGTAGCCTGAATATTTTGTGAGGAAATTGGTACAATGGGTAGAAAAAGCAATGCAAAGAAAGACATGGATTTGAACTCTGCTGTGCAGTGCTCACCCCTGAAGAGCATGATGTTGAAAAGCCATTTAGGTCACTAAGCCTTTCTCCTTATCTGCAAGTTAAATAAATCAAGCTATGTTTAGAGTTAATCTTGGGTTAAAGGTTCCTTCTGATTCAAACTCTTTATATTTGTGAAATGATTAAGTTTCATTATAATGTAGACTACATCATGAACTAAATGATAATGAAAATACATCATACCAGAACATATGGGACACAATGAAGGCAGTCTTAAGAGGAAAATTTATAGCACTGAATGCCTTCATAACAAAGACAGAGAGATCTCAAATTAACAACCTAACTAACCAGCTAAAGGCATTAGAAAAATTAGAAAAATCCAACCCTAGGAGCTCAAGATGAAAAGAAATAGTTAAGATCAGAGCAGAGATCAATGAAATAGAAACTGAGAAAACAATTTTTAAAATTGATGAAACGAAGAGCTGGTTCTTTGAAAAAATAAACAAGATTGACAAACTCCTGGCCAATCTAACAAAATGAAAAAAAAGAGAAGTCTGAAATCAACAGAATCAGAAATGAAAGGTAGAGATCACAATGGACACCAATAAAATTGAAAGAATCATCAGGGCATACTTCCAAAACCTGTATTCCACAAAATGGGAGTATCCGGAAGAAATAGATGAATTCTTGGACACCTACCACCTACCAAAACTAAACCCAGAGCAGATAAATTCCCTTAATAAACCTATCACATCGATTGAAACTGAAAATGTAATAAAAAAAATCTCTGTGGAAGGAAAAGTCCTGGTCCTGATGGATTCTCAGCCAAATTCTACCACTCCTTTATCACAGAACTCAAACCACTATTTTTGAAGCTTTTTAGAGTAATAGGAGAACAGGGAATACTTCCAAACTCAAGCTTGCATCACTCAAATCACAAAATGGATAAAGATAAATCCAGAAAGGAAAGCTATAGACCTATATCCCTGATTAACTAAGATGTAAAAATTCTGAATAAAATCCTTGCAAACTGAATTCAACAACATATTAAAAGTATTATCCACCTCAACCAGGTAGGCTTCATCCCAGGGATGCAGGGTTGGTTCAACATAAGGAAATCAGTCAACATAATCCACCATGTTAATAAACTTAATCACAAAAAGCACATGTTCATCTCAATCGATGCAGAGAAAGCCTTTGACAATAACCAACATCACTTCATGATCAAAACACTTGAAAGACTTGGAATAGAAGGCCTGTACCTCAACATAAATAAGCCCATAGACAAAACTCCTAAAGCCCAAATAATACTCAATGGGGAAAGACTCAAGGAGTTCCCACTAAATTCAGGAACAAAACAGGGGTGCCCACTCTCACCACTGTTATTCAACATAGTCCATGAAGTTCTGGTCAATGCAGTAAGACAGGTGAAAGACATAAGAGGGATACAAACTAGGAAGGAAGAAGTGAAACTGTCCCTTTCCTCAGATGGCATGATCTTATATATAGCGGACCCAAAGAATAGTATCAGTAAACTCCTGAAAGAGATAAACTCCTTCAGCAAAGTGGCAGGATACAAAATTAACACACAAAAATCAGTAGCTTTCCTGTATACAATAAAAGCAATCAGTGAAACAGTCCCATTTTCAATAGACACAAATAAAATCAACAATCAATCCTTTCTCCAGGTTAGAGTTCAAAACACTGACTGGAAATGTTAAAATTATATGTTGTGTTCACATGTATGCATTTTTGCATGTGCCACTTTATTCTTCTAATGGAGATAGATTCATATGGGTTTCAGGAGATCAAAAACACTCAGGAAGCCCTGAATTCTGTAGTTTACACTATCTCAAGCTGACCATTAAGTCTCTGGAAAATCTGTTAATATCTCTAAGGTTATAAAATTTCTCCTATATAATAATGAAGGTTCATATATGGTATTGGGACATTTTGCTGTCATTTGTAAACAAGAAGTTATGAGATCAGCTCAAAGCATTTGTGTGTCATAGGAAAATTTCTCGATATAATTAATTCAAGCTTCTTCAGCAAACAAGCCTTGTGTTACTGAACTCTCACCTGGGAGTATCTTGCTGTTGGTCCCCAACTGATCAGGACAAATCTTTAAGAAAGAACTTTACTTATACAGAATTCTGCTACATCAAAATCAGATGTATTTCTACATGTATATTTAGTTCTAAAATGTGCTGTATGCTGTATTATGTACAAATCTAGATGGATATTGGTAATAATAGCATTTATTTTCAGGAAGTGATTATTCTGTGAAAGAAGAGTGAACTTCTATTTTCAGTGTATCTCTTGGCAGGTTCATAACTTCGGATCTTTTTGCACACTGAGGGGTTTTCTACACATGAAGTATTCTTCAGAATCAGCAAGATACTGCAAACAGAAAGAGTCAGTGCTGCTGGAGGATGATCAACTCTCTTGCTTTCCAATTACAATCCAACAAAGCCTTTCCTCACACATGGAAGGTTTGCTTTGTTCTCCGTGATTGACATGAAAAGCAAATCTAGTTCTCCTTCCTCCACACTTCAGCAGATTCAATAAGGGGCAGCCAGGTTGTGAGTGTCACTCCAGATCAAAAGGATATAAATCCCTCGTCATATTATTAAGAGAATCTAAGTGAAACTTTTTTAAATTCTCAGAAAAAAGTACTAGTTGCTCTTTTAAAATTATATTCTATGGTGTTTATTCACTGAGTAAGGATTCTATACAGTTATATAATTTCATTTGCTGTTATCAATAGCTTCTATGAATGTTTTCTTTATAAAGGACTTTGGAATTCATTTATGATGTGAACCTCAAATTAGAGAATTGGAAGAGTTGTAGATGGATCACGGAATGGCAAATCTGAAAGTCCTGTGCCCTTGTTTACACAGCACTGCTAAGGATGAGTCCATACCCAACTTCCTCACATGGCGAAGATTTTCTTAACCAGGTAAGTGCCAGGCACTGTGCTATCTCCTGCTTGTATAAAGCCAAGGGAAAACACATCTCCATGTTCATGAAGCTTTCAAGATATGAAAGGAAAGAACCAGGAGCACAAAATGTAAATAACCAAACAATTTTTAAGAAGTAGTTAATAAGCCAAACTTGATTAAAATTAGAATTTTTCTTTGCTCTGCATAAAAAAGTATTTTCAAGAGACAGAAACATAAGACACAGACTGGAAGAAAATACTTTCAAAAGACAGAACTGATTAAGGACTCTTATTAAAAACATACAAAGAATTCTTAAAACCTCATAAAAAGAATGTAGGAAACTCACATTAAAAGATGGGTCACAGACCTTAGCAGACATCCCATCAAAGTAGACATAAAGTGACAAACAGGAGTATGAAAGATCTTCCGCACCATGAGTCAGTTCTTCTACGCCTGTGGAGTTTTGCTGTTGTTGTTTTGCGATTATTTGTTTTCATTTTGTGTTTTTTCTTGTTCTATGTACTGTGAAATGCACCCAGTGCTTCACACAAGCAAGGCAAGCACTCTACCACTGTGTAATGACCAATAACCAGAACAGTGACAACTCAAAATTCTAGCAAGTATATGTAGCAGCAGAAATATTCATCATTCTTGGTAGGAATACAAAATAATATAGCCACTATGCAAAAAAATTGATGACTACTTACAAAATTAAACACACTCATCATATGATTCAATGACTATATTGTGCTTATCAAAATTAATAAAAAAATCTCCTTTGTAAAAATCATGTGTACTTATAACAACTTTATTCATAATCGCAAAGACAAGAAATATCCAAGATGCCCTTCAGTAGGTTAATGGATAAATTGTGGTATATCCAGAAAATTAAGTTTTATTCAATATTTTAAAAATTGATGTATGAAGCCATGGAAAGACATGGAGGAAACTTAAGTGCTCATTATGAAATGAAAAAGGCTGATTTGAAAAGGCCATTAATTATATTATACTATATAATTTGGCTCATGTGTCATTTTGTAAAGTGCAAAACTATGGAGAGAGCAAGGTGGTCGATGTCTGCAAATGATTGAAGTGAGTAATGATTACAAGACAGAATAGATAGGATTGGGGTACAGTGATCGTACCCCCTGTGATACCCTAAGAGTAAAGCTATGTCACTATAAATTTATCTAGACTTTCCTTGAGCACAACACCAAGAGTGACCTCTATGTCATGTAGTCACTCACCTTGGGTGATGATGTCAGCTAGGGAGTCATCACCTGTGTACACAAAGCACTTCGGGGGGTGGGAGGGTAATGGAAGGGGCTAGGGATCAGTTGGAGTTGGGGAAGATAGTATTGGAAGAGCTCAGCAAGCATTGTCATTTTCATTGTCATCATCACCACAGATCACAAACATTTTTATGAGCCTTGTGAGAATCTTCTTCAGGACAAGTGATATAACAGGTGTCAGTGATTCCTAGTGAAACTGACACAGAAGTTTCCCTGCCATGTTAGAGTAAGTACATCATTTAATTAGTTTCATAGTTGTGAATAGATTCTAGGACCAGCCTACTAGGATTCAAGTTACACATTTGCTACTTACTTCTGGTCAATCTTTGGCAAGATATTTAACTACATTGTGCTTCCATTTTCTCATGTGTAATAAAAAGGAAACACTTTAGTACCTTCTCACAGGATTACTGTTAGGATGTTATCAACCAATACATACAAAGCACTTATAATGAGTTGTGGCTTCTGTCAATATTCTGTGAATGTTTGTCATTTTAGACATTATAGACATGATATTTCTCTTAATGCCTTTGGAGAAATAGGCATCATCACTGGTGAGAGAAGAGACGAAGCTGGTAGAAACTTCTGTCCCAGGTTATAGCAACAGGCTCTTAAATCTGCCTTAAATCTGGGAACTCATTTTCTAAGGTCAGATAGACTTGAACTGGAAACTTCATCTATTGTGTCTGAGCTTTTTCAAGGTCTCAGAGAACTCAGTCATAAAATGGAAATCACAGTATATACTTCATGACATTGTGGGTTTGAGATAGTATCTTGAATATCAAGTGATTATATCTATACTCTAGGGAATTTTGTAAAAGCTTACCCTAAAAGTTAACTGGATTCAATATACATCTACAGACCATTGCTCTGCACTGCTTCTAGCCTCAGGGGCAAGAGAGAGGCTAATGAAATCTGTTAAACCAAGGTGCCATCAAGTACCACAGCCAAAGACTGTCACCATGAGATCAGGCTGGGCACTCAGGACCCTTGCTGAAGTCTAGTGAGTCCTTGTGAGAGCAACACTAAACTTTGCCTTGCCTTTCCAATACCACACTATGCTTCCCTCTCCTTCTTAGACCTCATTAACTCCCTCTCCGACTTATGCATAACTTCAACCATCCACTCATTTATTGTTGATTAAGTGCTTGCTAGGCCCCAGGAAGACAAATTCCCAGCTCTCATGGAGAAAACATGTATTGAATACGTCATTACATACTTGGCAAACAGAACAGGGGGCTGGATTTGAACTACTGGCCCTCTCATTTATCACCTATTCTCTTGAAAAAATATGTAATTATTTAATGAATTAACTTCTGGAATTAGCTTTCTTCTTTTTGGAAATGTGAATGCCAAAGCCCACCTTTTAAAACTATTTCATTTATTTTGTTTATTTTCAAGCAGAGAAGAGAGACAAGGTGGAGACAGAGAGAGAGAGAGAGAGAGAGAGAGAGAGAGAGAGAGAGAAAGAATGAGCGCACCAGGGCCTCTAACCACTACAAAGAACTCCAGATGCATGTACCACTTTGTGCATCCAGCTGTACCAGGGAATCCAACATGGGTCATTAGGTTGTGTAGGCAAGTGCCTTAACTGCTGAGCCATCTCTCCAGCCCCCAAAGTCCACTTTTAACTAGAAGAATAACCCTATTCTACCAACATCAAGCCTATACCAACCTTGGAGAGTCTGATATATATCAAAAGGGAAATTAAATCACTTTACCAGTCATACTTAACTTATGGAGACCACTGGGAAAGGACACCAATCTTAAACATGGGAATTGTTAGGAGTGGGGTAAAATGTGTTTCCAAAGCACTGGGTCTATCTCTTGCTATAAATAAAAGGTCACCAGCACATCTCTGATTTTGAAGATACAAGCCTGGATAGGACACATTGGGCAGAGCTTGAGACCTGCACAGGAAGAACTCAGGGGGGCTCCTTCCTCTCACTTGTAGGTGGTGTCTATAACCTGGGGTGTGTTTTCCTTTATTTCATAATTATGAATATCACCTCACATTATTATAACATCCCTACTAATGAGGAAAGGGCAGTACTGAAGCACATTGACTTTAGGCAAAACTTTCTAACTAGAGGTGAAGATAACACCAAGCTTGGAAGCACTTGTGCTAACTTGAAATAAGGAGAGCTCCAAAATCAGCACTCATGCTACTGAACACAACGTAAGACCACCCAAGAACATGATGTATTCAATTCCAACCCACAGGGCAAGTGAAAGAGATGACGGAAGCAGAATAAAATCAGGAGAGGAGGCAGGTGGATGACTCTGAGCTAAAGCAGTGATATAGGAATGCTGGGTTCCTCTGTCAGTTTACTCCTATATGTCAATGCACCTATAATTTGGGGATGTTTTCAGCTTCTTATCTTGAGAATTTGATGAATGAAATCTACAGGCCAGAGGATAAGGTTCAGAGAGATTTTATTCCAATTTAGAGCTTTAGGAGGGAAAGTTTCAAGAGAAGGAGGGCTTAAGCCCAGAGCATAGGAGAAGTGAGCAAGACAGGGAGACAAGGGGGAATTTGAGAAGTCCCATAAGAGAAGACAGCAGATCTATGGCCGAGAGTAGAAGTACTTTGAGAAGCCCACCTGAAGACTCAGGCAGGTGTTTTGTTGTTATTGTTGATTTTTTAAAGTAGGGTCTCACTGTAGCCCAGGCTGACCTGGAATTCACTGTGAATTCTCAGGCTAGCCTCGAACTCACAGTGATCCTCTTGCCTCTGCCTTCTAAGTGCTGGGATTAAAGAAAGGCAGGCACCATGCCTGGCTTGAGCAGAGTTCTTTCATGGCAAGTAACAAAGATCTCTACGTGGTTTCACAGGTCGCTAGGAAAGAAAGACCAAATTTCAAAGTCTCTAGGGAAGAAAGCCAGGTTTCACTGGTCTCTGTAAAATGGGACAATATTTCCAGAAATCTTAGGTAGGGTTCATCGTTTCTGTCTTCTAGGAAGGACATGGATGGACTCTCTAAGAGGGTAGTGATAAAGAAGGCTGGACCCTTCTTACGTTTCTGACTTGCATTAAAGTGAAATAAGCTAGATTTCCACTTTACAGGCCCAAAGGATAATTCCCATGTTCAGCCAAGAGAAAGCAACCAACTTTGGAAGTCCTGTCATAAAATGCTTAGCCAATTTCTACCTCCTGAAGCAAGACATGAGATGCCATGTCCCTGGGATACTCTCTTGCCAAGTCAGTGGGACATGAGAAATGAATCATGGAGACATGGGAAGTGAGCCAGCCTGGCTGTTCTGATAAGTTTTATCTAAGGTTTCTGGGAAATGGGTAAATCCACGCAATGAAACAGGGTCAACTCGGTTTCAATGTGTATATCAGCTAACCCCACAAAATTTCCTGTACAAGGAAGTACAGTGCACAGAGGACGAAATGAGTAGCACCAAGCTACCCGTCCAGTCCATTACCAATGGGCTCTCCTTATTAGTGTGTTTCAATAAATCTTACATCTCTGGATATTTTCTCTGCTGTCTTGGAGAGCTAGCTCACGGCTCTAATAGCTGGACTATGGATCACAGGGCACACAGGCAGTGAAGGAGAATGGCAATTCTGTGCTGAGGAAGAGCCTAGCAAGGCAGGGACATCAGGTCAAGTACATCCCATCAAGAAGAACCAGCATCCTCACAAGTCTTGAGGAGAGAAGCACCTGTAGACAGGAGTATGAAAGGCTGGTGACCCCGAGGGCTCTAGCATTCTTACCATGAATAAGATGGAGACAGTTTTTTTTCCTGACTCTAGACCCCACACTTCCCTTTTCTCAGAAAATTAAAATTATTTACTTGCTCCATATAAATCTTCTCTCCTTCCCTTGGCAGTTTCATAAGCCCAGAATGTGCTTTTCACTGAAGCTATCCATTTGGAATTCAATCAAGAAAGGCTGGAGCCAGGTATGGTGGTACAAGCCTGTAATACCTGCAATCAGGAGGTTGAGACAGGAGGATCTTAAAGTTAGGGTCTGCCGGGGCTGCATAAGGGGACCTTGTCAGGGAAGTGGGGGGAAAGAAATAGGGAGAAAGAGAAAGTAAGAGTAAGAGAGAGAGAAATCACTGTCTCTGTCTCTGTGAGAGGGTAGGCTAAATTTGATAAGCACCAATTAACAAACATAATGAGGTACCCTGATAGCACTGACATCTTGGTCTCTGTTTGCTTGAGACCTCATTGTATCTATAAGTCCTCCTGCCCCTTGTTTCTTTGGAACAGAGTTCAGCCTCTCTTCCTTCGGGCTTCCTCTTTGCCATTTTAACAAGTATCTGGTGCAAGGTTTCTTCTACAGGGGCCAGCTGCACACATCTGCTTAGGCAGCTCAAACAGCATCAGGTGTAAATCAAATTTGCTTGAATAGGGAAACTGTGATTTCAGAAGCTCCTGAGAGTCTCCATCAACCTCACCATCCAAAAAAACAACCTCCTCATAGCTATGTGGGAGGAAATAAAGTTTTTCTAACATAAAAAATAAGCCTCTTGTACAATCAGAGATAAAAGGCTGGTAGAGGTAATGCTTCAGTGCGAAGACATTTCAGTGGTGTGTAATCAGTCAATCAATAGGTATAAATGGGTCATTATCAGATCCTTTCCTGTTTGGATTGGGGAGCAGGAAGCCTGAGAATAGAAGGACAAGGACAGAGAGTGTGGAAGAGGAAAAAAAGGCAGAAAAAAATGAGGTTAATGACAAATTTCACAGAATTTTTTACAGCCTGCCTAGAGCCTGCCTCATCTACCTCCAACTGGGTTAGGATAAAAAGAAGTTGTAAGCTGAGGTATTTTTGTCATGCAGCCGAAAACCCAGGCAGCCACACTTGGCTTGATTAATGGAGATGTTCATGTTTATTTTGTTAAACATGCCTTACCTCTGGCAAAGGAACTTAGAATATCACTGTATTTCAAATCTGACATTTTTTTCCACTTTTCCTACTATGATATGCATTAATTTTTGTGTGTATGTGTGCGTGCGTGTGTGTGTGTGTGTGTGTGTAATAGGGTTGGTCAAAGATAAAGACTATCATTCCCAAGTGTGAGCCAGTAGATAATAATAATAATGATAATAAATTATCACTACTATATTATTCTGAAGCAGGGTCTCAGTACGTAGCTCAAGTTGCCTCAAAATGGTGATCCTCTTGTCTCAGCCTCTCTACTGCTCTATAATAGGTATATACCAACGTGCCTAGCTCATATAGATATGACCTAAAAAATAGTACACAGTGGTAAGAACGTTAGAGCCAGGCGTGGTGGAGCAAACCTTCAATCCCAGCACTCGGGAGGCAGAGGTAGGAGAATTGCCGTGAGTTCAAGGCCACCCTGAGACTACAACCTAGACTAGATCGAGACCCTACCTTAAAAAACCAAAAAAAAAAAAAAAAAGAACGTTAGTAGTTCATAAAACATGTCTTAATGATATTAGGCAGTGTTTTAGCAAAAATTCTGTAACACAATGATAGGCATTACAAAAATTAATAGATTTTACCATCACTAGCCTCCAACAAAATAATTACACTAAAACAATATTAATTATAATTTAAGCACAATAAGAGTAATTTTTACTTCTTTTTAAGGGAAATTACTGATAGAAGAGGTAACAATATAAAGGTCAGAGATTTCATGTCAGTCAGTCACCACTGAAGAAAATACACAAAGGGCATCCATGTGTTTGGAATGTTTTTCATGTGCCTCTCGACCAGGAATCTCCAATGAGAAACAGTGGGATTTGGGGGGAGAGGAAGCATGTGTCCTGGATTGTGCATAAATGCCTACTGAATAGTATATGTTTATGTAAATATGCGATCCCAAAGACAGGAGGTTGAATTTTGGGCCTAAGACATCATTGTGCAAAGATTTTCTCTATCCTTTTCTCAATTAATCAGGATTATAATTCTTCTGTAATTCAGTGACCATGTAGGAAATGTTTTAATTAAAGTTGATATCCTATATAATAATCATGAGCTTAGATGAGTAAATATATATTTTTTTCTGCTTAGTTAGAATATTTATTAGAGGCTTAAAAGCAATTTCCACTAGGAACATTTCAAAGATCTTTTACCCCTGAATCTTGAGAAATGTGCCTAACATTTGAGATTCGGTAAGTTAGTGAGTTAGTTAGTAGTTAGTTATTTCTTTTTTTTTTTTT
>PVHP010000988.1:0-39636 GCA_004024765.1 Zapus hudsonius | reverse complement strand
TTTCTTTTATTGGTTAGTTTGTTTTCAGATGTGTTTTGAAAATGTAATCCTAAGTACTGAAGAAAATATTTGTTATTGAAGAATTTATGATAAGATATGTTACATATTTAGTTTTCCACAAGCTTCTACATCAAAAGGTCAGAAAGTTGTTTGAAAAATTCTTACAGATGCCACTGCACACCAATCATTAACTCCTTGATGGAAAGCCCCAGGCAAGGGAGTTTGAAGTGCTTGGAGCCTACAGAAGATCAATCAGAAATATGAAATCAAAGCTATAAAAGGATATTGTAAGGAGTTTAAAAAATAGCATTTATTTTCTATATAATTTTTGAATAACACTTCCCTGTTTGAGATAAGACAACTTCATGTGAATTGGACTTGACTTCATATGTCTACACAAATCACAAGTCAGAATCATATATCTGGTAATAAATTGAAGAGCTTTTGACAACTCCTTTTGTGCAATTGGAGCAACTTCTGTAGTTATTGACATGTATAGTAATAATTGCCTTCCAATAATAAGATAGAAATATCCTGAATGTGATAGGTACCACATTGGAGGGCTGGGATTCAAAATTTAAGGACTGCGACCATACCTTTTTTCTTGGAAATAAGGAGTTCATTTATCATTTATGTAATCATTTATGATTACTGATTCAGAGCAGGTGTTTTAAGATAAGGAGGAGGAGCAAGAAACCAGAACAGGTGGTAGACTGCAGCGCTGTCTGCATTGACATGACATCATGAGGTGGTGGAGTTGCAGGGGAGGGGAGCCGGGTATGAGCCAGGCAGTAAGGGAAGACATGAATAGACAAATGAGTACATACACAGAGTGAGAGAGGGGGGTGATAAGAAAGGATGAGAGGTACATGTGTAGGAAGATCAAAGAGAGATACAAGATCAGTGAACAGGCCCCAGACTTCAGGAAAGAGGACCAGAAGAAACAGAAAACAGGCATCAGGGATTTTATGCCTATGCCCCTCAGATGTGGCCCAAAGGAAGGAGGGGGTCTTAGAGAGGTATGGGCAGGTACAGAGGTGTGGGCTAGATCTCCCTATTGAGTTTCGGCCCAGGGGTGAGGTAAATAGGGGGATGGGTAGGGAGCTCTAAGACTAACAGTAAAATGTAGGTATTTAATAAGCACTAAGAAATATGCCAGTGAGGCAGGCAAGTGTAAAGACTAACATAGGCACCTAAGACCCTGCTTGGCCTGGGCAGAAACATGCCCCTTTCCTTTCAATGAACTTGAGCAAACTATTGTCAGCCTGAGATCCCACCTCCACTGAGATGTACATACACCCCATTCCTGACAATAACCTAGTATTCTCTTCCCCTTAGCAAGCATGATTTGTGATTAGTTACTATTTAAATATGTTCTTAGGTGCAGACTAGGAGGAACCAATCATCCTGAGGGGTTTAGGGTTCATGCAGTTAAGACAATGTGTCCTACAAGTGAATTATTAACCATCTTATGACTATGCATAATGGATATTATAAATAGATAGATAGATGATAGAAAGAAGGTGCATCATAGGAAAGAACATGAACAGTAGAGAACATGCTATATAACTCAAACCTGTTAAACTAACAGACACCCAAGCTACACCCCTAGCAATGGGTCAGTCCTCCTCTAAAAAATCCGCCATCCCTTCTCTATAAAGAGAAGCCCAGACCACTTCCTGGGAACCTTGAGGATTTTCCACTCAACTGGCCCACTGCTCTTTTGAAAAGTGTATTTAACACTTTTAAAAAACATTTTATTTATTTGCAAGCAGAAACAGAGAGAGAAAAATGGCATGTCAGGGCCTCTAGCCATTGCAAACAAACTCAAGATGTATGTGCCACTTTGTGCATCTGGCTTTAAGTCTTTTTACTAATCACTTCTTTAGTTGGAGAAGATAAACAGGTGGAGAATTTTATTTAAGTAATATAAGATCGTCACCTATACATTTGTGTAAGTAGAAGATGAAATGGGAATTAGAGGCACAGCAAACAGCATGGCTCCTTTTGGCCCCAGCATATTCTATGTCTTGTCATTAAAGTTTGGGAAACCAAGTTTTCTCTTGTTTGACTAAGGCCTACTCTGGAAAAAGGAAAAGAACACAGGGTGAAAGTTCAGGATCTACGTCTTTTGCATAATTAGGTTAGAAAGCTCTCCATCTATAAAAGGGTAGGAAAGGGAAATAGGAAAGGAATGTTGGTGAGACCTCAGAAGCCTGCCCCTTACCTTAAACCATCTGAAGTTAGGGAAAGAGGAAAGGTCTGAGAGATTAGGACAACAGAAGAGTGGCTCAATGCCTCAACCAGCAGGAACACTGATGTATTAAAACAGGGGACATAAAAATGCCCTCACAACTCAATTCCACCACCAAGACATTGGATGATGGCTGACATCCTGCCAGGAGACCAATCACACCTAGCCTTCACACAGGGCCTAAATAAAACCTATAAGAAAGTGATGAGACAAACAGGAGACCAATCACCACAGCAAGTCTAATAACCCATGAAAAGTCAATGGAGACAGACGTCAATGAAACCCAACACAACCCAGGGCAAAGATCCAGAGATAATTAAGATCCCAACAATAAAGCAGACTCAAAACTCAAAAAAAAAAAAGAAGTCCCTATCAGGAAGATGTGAGGCTTGATCTATCTCTAACCCTTGTAGTGCCATTTTGCTGCTTTAAGAAATTAATTGTACCATAAGATGCAGCATTAAAAGAATGAAAGTTTTACACCATACAAACAATAATAAAATAAAAAAACCCTAGAATCTTGGTTCCTTTCTTACTGCTCTGAATAATGTCTGGCCAAAAGAAACTACAGAAAGGGAAGGGCTTATTTTGGCTTACGTTTTGAGGGGATATATTCCAATATAGCAGTGAAGGCATGAAGGGATGGCTCATCACATTTCAGACAGAAGCAGAGATAGGCAGGTAGTAGGATGGGGCTGTAAAATCTCCAGACCTGCCCCTGGTGACACATTTCCCCAAGTAATGCCCCAATGTTGTCCACAACCTTCCCAAACAATGCTATCAAGCTGTGAAACTAAATATTCAAACACATCAGCCTATGGGAAACATTTTACATTCAAATCATAACACCTGGTTTATGTATAGTTTCAGACAAAATTTTATTCCAGTGATAAAAGGAACAATAAGGAAAAGGAGACTCCTTTCTTAAGAAGAAATACCAACCTTTGACATTCATCTAATGGCCCATTAAATTGAAGGGCAGAAATGCAAGAAGAGACAAAAAAAATTCACTTATAATCAGAGAATAAACACTTCTCACTAATTGGTAGAAAAAATTCTGTGAAGATAAAGAAAATGTATATCATACTATCAACAAGACTGACCCAGTTGAAATTTTAAGAAAATAATGTTGAACTACTGAAGAAAAGGTATTGTTTTAGTGCACAGAGACACCAGGATAGACTAGAGTCTGAGGAACTTCTAAAAAAAAAAAAAAAAAACTTATGGTTCTGAATTAGATGTCCCCCATAAACTTGTGTGTTTTGAATGCTTGGTTTCCAGCTGATGGCAGTTTGGAGGTAGAACCATGTGGGACCCTGCTAAGGGGGCATGGAGAATGTAGGGTTTTGTTGAGTCTGGCAGGCTTCTAGGACTGTCTCCTCCTTATAAGGATGTTGAGGCAAAGTCTGAGGGCCCCTTTAAATCTTAGCAATCCTGAAGACTCCAGTCCCCAGGCAGGCCACGGCTGTGCCCTAAGACAAGCAGGCAATTCAAGGCCTAAACTTAGTCCAGCTGCAATAACATAACTAAACAACAAGGTTACATTTCCTCTGCTGACATCATAATTCTATACATGTCCATGTATAGTTACATAGCCCCCTCAATTTATCTATGCAAAATAGGTATCCAAAGAATATTGGCCCCTACCAATCTCCTTGCTTCCTATGCTTCTACCTCTGACTTTTCTCTGTATAAACAACTGCTATCTATACAATAAAATGAGAACTGCCCACTGCCACGTTTTCCCGGCTAACAGCTATTCCAAGCCTCTGCTCACCCAGCTCCGTGGAAAAATGGAGTTGATGCCCGCTGCAACTCCCTATCTAACCCATGGACCCAGAGCACCATGCTGGATGAGGTGTGTCTTTAGGGATGGGCTTAGGGGGATTATAGCCAGGTCAGCAATTCTAGAGTTAGGTTCACTCCTACTGTTTTCACCTACCATGGCAGAGGTGATGTCCAACCTCTGCTCATGCCATGCTTTCCCCTGACATCATGGAATGTCCCCTTGAGATCATAAGTCACAACAAATCTTTTCCTCCCATTAGCTGTTTTTTGGTCTGGTGTTTTACCACAACAAGGAGAAACTATCAAATAAGAAACTAAAGCTTGTTTTTAAATGAATTCTTAAGTGAAAATTGAAATGTAATTGATCAAGCAAGGTAGGTAGGATTCAAGGATTCATTTATCACAATGAACCTGAATTATACTTAAAGAAAGATCTCAAGTCAATGACCTAAGCTTTTATCCTGAGAAACTATAAAAAGATTGTTATATCTAAAGTAAACAAAAGAGTGGAAATCATAAAATCAGAATTAAAATTAGTGAGCTAGAAAATGGAAAAAATATAGATATTGACAAAACCAAAAGCTAATTATTTTAGTTTTTAACAAAATTCATAAGCTTCCACCCAGAGGAAACAGAGACAGATATGAGAACAAAATTATCTATAAGAATAATTTAAGTAATTTAATGACATGAAAACTTCCTTGAGAAACTACCAAGCCTCACTCAAAAAGGACTGACTGACCCAAATTGACCATATTTATCTAATAAACTGAACTCTGAGCTAATATCCTAACAATGAAAACTCTAGGCTGAAAAAGCTTACTTCTCTTGACTATTCTACAAAACATCTAAAGAAGAAATCACATCAGTTCCACCAAAATCCTTTCAAAAAATGTGAACAGAATTCATTAGTTTTCAACACATTTTTAAAGCCAATAACCAAAATAGATTATGATCAAATAAAATCATAGGAAAATATACATCATAAACATAGATATAAGAATTCAAAACAAAGGCGACTCATGATGTTTATAAGATGAAGTTGGAGTGTTTCTTGAGGCTACAATACAATGTAATGTAATGTGTTCATAAGCAAAAACGTACTGATATTGATAAGTAGATGACAAGTATATGACAAATGCAACATTTATTCATGGTAAAATTTCTAAACAATCTAGGAATAGAAGACAAACCAGCAAACTTGATTAAAACACCTGTGGAAAACCCACAACCACTACAAATAATAGTTATGATAAACCAAATACCTTTTCCCTAAAGTCAGGAGCAAGACAATAAAGTCCATTTTTACCACTTTGATATTTGACTGAATGTTGTAATTCACTCAGTCTGACACGATGAAAGAAATAAATGCAACAAGAATAGGAAAGAAAAAGTAGTTGGTGACAACACAATCACCTATACAGAAAATCTTATGGAATCTAAAGTTAAGACCATAGACCTCAGTGAGTTAGGACATTGGCAAGAAATAATATTATATACAAAAATCAATTCTATGACATATGAACAATACGAAATTAGAAAGCGCTACTAAAATAGTATTAAAGCATGAAATATATTGGACAGAAAATTACATCTTTAAGAAAGGATATGCAAAACATACATGGAAAATTACAAAACAGAGCTTTAAGGAAATGGATAAATATGTTTTGTTCAAGGGTCAGAGCACTTTCTGTTGATAAGATGCTGAATTTCCCCATAGGTTTTTAGCTTGATTGCAATCTACTTTAACAGCAAGAGCTCAGTAATCAACATTGTTATAATTTGTTATCAGCCACTAAAATTCCTACATAAATACAAAAAACAAATATACCCAAAACAACTTTGAAAAGAAAGGTGATACTTCCTATGGTTTACTTAAAAAAATCTAGAATAATCAAGACTGTATAATATCCACATCAAAGTATGGAAATAGATGAGTAGAGTGACACAATGTCCAGAAATTGGTCCGTGTTTATATAAACATACCTTACAGATTGCCAGAATTTAAAAGACTCATTAAACCAAGTATTGGTAAAAACATGAAAAGAAAAAAATGTGAAAGTCCCATGCTCCTTTAATGAGAATGCAAAACAGAACAATCACATTTGAAGTAGTTTAGCAATTTCTTACAACCCTATATGCTTCAGTTATTCTACTAGGTATTATCCCAATAGAAATGAAAATATAAGCCTGAGGAGATGGATCAGTGGCAAAGGAACTTTCTCACAAACTCTGCTGGCCCAGGTTTGATTCCCCAATACCCATAGAAAGCTAAATACATAAAGTGGCCCATGCATCTGAAGTTCATTCACAATAGCAAGAGGCCCTGGTACAGCCGTAGTCATATTCTTTCTCTTTCTCTTGCTCTTGCTCTGCTTGCAAAAAATAAATAAATAAAAAAAATATTTTTATATGAGAAATTAAATTATGTGTAGGCAAAGAAGTGTATCCCAAATAGATGGATGGGTGTTGTGATGGTTAAATTTGTCAACTTGGATACTAAGATGTAAGAAGATATGATTTGATGTCAAATCGACAAGGGGTGGACTTGTGATGGTTAAATTTGTCAACTTGAGCTAATCCATAATAATCTTGGGTGGATCCCTGAGCTTGCCTGCAGAAAGGATTGAAAATTCCTTTTGGGATTTTGGAGAAGACTTGTGATGGTTAAGCTTGTCAATTTGAGCTAATCCATAGTAATCCTTGGTGGGCCTTCCAGAAGGAGACTAATATAAGGAAACTTAAGGGGAAGGAGATGCTCTTCCTTCCTCCCCCGGCTGCTGGTGCTGGTTTGTGACTTGCCCTCACATCCTGCTCTCCTACCCTTCCTGGACATCGGAACCCAGTTTCCTCGGCCTCACATTGTGGACTGAAGAGCAGCTGCTCCCCAGGGATTCATCATGCCTTTTGAGCAGGATCAGGACTGCTGAGACATCCATCTACGTGGACTGAACAGCTACTGTTTCCTTACCTGTGGGCCTACAGACAGCCGTAAGCTGTCTCAGTAAATCCCTTTTTTTATATATCCATTCTCTCAACTCTTTTCCTTCTAGAGAACCCTAATACAGGTGTGTATCAGAAAGTTAGTCGTATGAGGTACCACTATGACTCAGAAAGGAATGTAACACTGACATAAGCAATGACATGAGAACCTCTAAAATAACTATACTTAGTAAAAAAAAAAGCCATATTTTTAAATGAACATAAAATATTATTCCTTATTATGTAAAATTCTAGAAAAATACAAAATAATCTATAATGACAGAAAAGAGACTGACCACTGGTGGTCTTGGAATTGTGTAGCAGGGTGAGGAGAAGAGGGACAGAAGGTGTGAGATTTTAAAATTTTAGAAAGTGGGGAGTGTAAATACAGCACTATTTTATCTTTTAAGAAATAAATTTCTTAAAAATAAATCAGCTGGGCATGATGGCACATGCCTTTAATCCCAGTCCTTGGGAGGCAGAGATGAGAGGATTCCTGTGAGTTTGAGACCAACCTGAGACTACATAGTGAATTCCAAGTCAGCCTGGGCTAGAGTGAGACCTTTCCTCAAAAGAACAAAATAAACAAACAAACAGGGCTGGAGAGCTAACTCAAAAGTTAAGGCAGTTGCCTCCGGAGCCTGAGGACCAGGGTTCAATTCCCCAGTACCCATGCAAATCAGTTGCACAAAGTGGTGCATACATCTCAAGTTTATTTGTAGTGGTTAGAGGCCCTACTGGGCCCATAGTTTCTCTCTGTGTCTCTTTCTCTCTGTATCTTTCTGCTTACAAATAAATAAGTAAAGTTATTCTGGCAGGAGAGAAACCACACCTAACCTTCACACAGGGCCCAAATGAAACCTCCGAGAAAGTGACGAGACAAAACAGGAGACCAATCACCACAGCAAGTCTGATAACCCAGGAAAGGTCAATGGAGACAGACACTGATGACACCCAACACAACCCAGAGCAAAGATCCAGAGATACTTAAGATCTCAAGAATAAAGCAGACTTGAAACTCACCCACTATGACTCAGTTCCTGAGTGGAAGAGGGGGCAGAAGGAATGTAAGAGCTATGGTGGGGGAGAATGTCCAGAGACATTGCCCCTCTCAGCATCAATACACAAAGGAGGACGAAAAAAAAATGAAAGAAAAAAAATTTTAATTGATGCATGGAAAGTGCTTAGTCCACTACCTCACATAATGATGACAATTGTCATATTTCATTTCCTTTCTGTTTATAGTAAACATCAAACATCTTCAAAAAATTAAAATAAAATAAAATAAAAAATATTTTTAAATAAAATAAATAAATTAATTAACGAATGAGTAAATAAATCATGGGGGCTGGAGAGATGGCTCAGCAGTTAAGGTGTTTGCCTACAAAGCCTGATGGCCTGGGTTTAATTCACCAGTTCCCACATAAAGCCAGGTGTACAAAGTGGCGTCTGCATCTGAAGTTCATTTGCAGAGGCCCTGGTGCCTTCTCTCTCTGCTTGTAAATAAATAAATAAATATTTAAAAAAAATAAATGAAGAAATGAGATTGGAAATTTAGTATTCTGGAGATTTTACTGTGACTTAAAACAAAATGTTGTAATTGTTAAGTAGTCTTGAGTCCAACTACCTTACAATGAAATTTCACCCAGCTACAAATAAAAATTAACTATGAAATTTGAAGGCATTAGAAGAAATTATCCTAAGTAACCTAGGCCCAAAAAGACAAAACTCACAGACAAAACTCACATTTTTTTTCTTTCATACAGATCCATGTTTAATGTTTGTATGTATGTAAGCAAGAGGGTGTAGATGATGGCAGTAAGAGAACATGAGAGAGAAATGAGAGGTGATGAGAAATCGGGAACTGAGCGTCTGTGTATATGTGTGGTTGGGGGGGTGGCGTGTAGTATGAAATCAGAAAGGAAGCTATGGTGGGAGCAGCAGAGGAGGACAGACAGGTGGGGAATAAGAGGGGGAGAGAGAACAAACAGAATTTGAAGAAAATCATAATGAAACCTAATGCTTGTATGCTATTAAAATAAGAATGATAGAAAAGGCAATTTGCCTTCCATGAGCATGTCTTGAATTTAGCACTGAACAACTTGTGAAGCATCTTGTCTGGTTTATGGGAAGTGACACGGAGACTTGGTGAACGTGGAATTCCAGTGGCTGCCCAGTTACCATGATTCAAATGCAGGAGCATACCTAACACGGGAGGACACCCCTCATCACACCTCTCTCAAGCCACTGTTACAAACTCTCTTAACCAGACTACTGGTTGCAAAGAGAGAAGGGTAAATTCCCCAGAGTGATTCCTGGTGTTCACCTCACACATGTTAGCTGGATACACTGGAAGAGCCGCTAATCCATCGAGTCAGATTGGGAGCAGAGTTCGCACAGCAGGACACACACACCAACAGCCTCTCTTACAGCCTTTAAATGCAAGGCTAATGAAAGTTTGCCAAGGCCACACTATGGAGCGTGACCCACCGGACAGTACCACAGGATAAACTAATTCATCCATCAGCCTGCTGTGAAGGAAGACTTTTGCTTTTTTTGGGGGGGGAGGGAAATCAAGGAAAATCAAAATGTGAACATTCTCTGATCTATGCACTAATGACCCAGTGAAATTAAGTTCCAAATAGTCCTAGGACACTGCCCTGAACGCTACTGGACAGTAGCTTAGATTCCCAGGTGCTGCCTCAGGGAAAAAGCTCAGCTAAATTACATGCCAAACTGGCCTACACTCAACCAGGCACTAGTCTAAAAGACCCTACAACAAAACCATAGATTTTCAACCATTTGACTTCAGCCTCCTAGGGTAACGTTAACAGGGCCTCGTTTTATTCAATCAGTGCTTTGGCCTCAGTGAAGCATTTCTCTTAATAGGTAATCTCATCTTCCACAAGTCAGGACCCTCCCAAGGCTACAGGGACAGATCAACCTTAACTGCCAATGCCACAATTAAAGCTGGAATCTGGCTCCTTCGATTAGTCTATAGGCTTTCTCCTACAGGAAAATTCTGTCATTTAACTTTGACTATCAACTGCAGCCAGAAATGTATTTTACATAAAGAGCCAGTATCTACATATTCAGATGTGATTTTTCAACTCATAACTAGTATGCTATGGAAATCACCTGTTAGAAAGGGACTTTAACAAGGCATCAATCACACATCATCAGAACGATGCACGAAAGCCAATTGGCTAAGTTACCATGAAGCAATCCTCACCACGAGCAACACACTCATGTTTTATTCTGCTCTGTTCCTCTATTGGCTTAAGTACTGAGCATGAACTCCTGAATTGTCTCATGATTTCAACAGCACCATGATCTGTACTTTGAAGAACCTTGCCCTTGACAGTGGTGTTCCTTTATTTTCTAGTGGTAAATAATACATAACATAAAATTTCCCATTTTTATCAGTCTAAATGTATCCTTGAGTGGCCTAAACTGCACGCCTGTTGCCAAGCGATCATTACTAGTGTCCAGACACAGAACTTATTTCATCTTCCCGAACTAAAACTCTGCAACCATTAAACAATAATCACCACCTCTCCTGCCCTCAGTCCACAGTAGTTACCAATCTACGGCCAGTCTCTATGAACTTGACTAGCCTACATACAAGGAGAACCATAAAATATCTGTCTTTCCATGACTCACTTGCCAACTTTCATGTGCTTTTTAACATGTGTCGAATTTCTTTCCTTAAGCTGAATAGAATTCCAGTATATGTGTTGTGGTTTATTTTAATGCATTTTTCTATGAAGTTAAGAGTATATGTCAACTGAAGAAATTCACATAGATAGTACCACCATCAAAATGCAAAGCTCTGTTATACTTGCTGGGTCATACTTTCTTGTGTCTTACAGAAACATATTAAATATAAGGAGACATACCAATCATCTTGAGATATTAATTTTTTTGTTTTTTTTCAAGATAGGGTCTTACTCTAGCCCAGGCTGACCTATGTTCACTATGCATTCTCTAAGAAACTGATGATATAATATTTCAAGAGAATCAGAGCCAACAATTTTTTTGAGACAGGCTCTCACTAGGCCCAGGCTGGCCTTGAACTCCAAATTCTCCTTCCTCAAACACCTGAGTATCTGGCCTTGTAGGCATGTGCCACCACACTCCGCTCTCAATGATTTTTAGTTTTCATTTTCTCCTTTCAGACTAAGTTCCAATGGCATAGATTACCAAACTGTACATTTTATAGTAACTTCTACCAAGGTAACAGGATAGAAAAATGCAACTTCCTTATGGGACGTGGTGCTGCTTATTTTTAATCCCAGCACATGGGAGTCAGAGGTAGGAGGATCACTGTGAGTTCCAGGTCAGCCTGGGTTAGAGTGAGACCCTACCTCAAAGAAAGAAGAAAGAAAGAAAGAAAGAAAGAAAGAAAGAAAGAAAGAAAGAAAGAAAGAAAGAAAGAAAGAAAGAAAGAAAGAAAGGAAGGAAGGAAGGAAGGAAGGAAGGAAGGAAGGAAGGAAGGAAGGAGAGAGAGAAAGGGAGAGGGAGGGAGGAAGGAAGGAAGGAAAGAAGAAAATGCAGCCTCTATACACAACTCTATTGAAGCTCTAATAGCATGCATCTAATTTGTTTCTACGAAGGCAATCACCACCATGTGTGAATAAAATGCACCTTTCATTTTTAAACTTGTGTGATAGGCAATAACACTTCAGGGATGGAGAGCAATATTATATAACATTTATGATTGCCAAACCATCTCTTTCTCTTTTTCTTCTTAAAAATAGTAAATTATTTTTAAAATATTTACTTATTTGAGAGACAGAGACAGAGGGTATATGTGGGCATGCCAAAGAAACGCCAGACACATGTGCCACTTTGTGTATCTGGCTTTACATGGGTACTGGGGAATTGAACCTGGGCCAGCAGGCTTTGTAAGCAAGTGCCTTTAACTGCTGGCCCTTCTCTCCACCTCCCAATAGTAAATTTTTTTTATTAAAAAAGGATTTAGAGAGGTAAACATAGATGATCATAGAACTTGCATTAGAGAGCTTTTCACTGAAACTACTAGGGCTGGAAAGGTTTATTTGGCTTGGTGGTTTCAGAGGATTCAGCCCATGTTTGTTTTATCTCATATTAGAATATTGGCAGGAAAATGTGTTTTAAAGGAGCTGTTGACCATTTTGTGACTGAGCAGTAAGAAGAGGAGAAAAGGGTGAGAGAGAATGATGAAGGGAGAGAAAAAGTAAGAGAAAGGGAGAGAGAGAGAGAGAGCAGCTAGAGACAGTAAACCCCGTAATACCTTCCCTCAGCAACTTCCATTAGCAAGACCCCATCTCCCAAAACTTCCACAGATTACCAATATATCAAAACAGCCAGGAACTAAGTTTTCAAAATGTGAGGCTATGAAGAACATTCTACATTCAAGCCATAACAGAGTTCTCATGCAGTTCTCTTTCATACTGCTTATAGTTTAAGGCTGTGGACTGGAGAGATGGCTCAGGAGTAAAGGTGCTTGCCTGCAAAACCTAATGCCCCGAGTTTGATTCCCCAGTGCCCACATAGGGCCAGATGCACAAAGTGGCTGGAGGCCCTGGTGTGCCCATTCTCTCTCTGTCTTTCTCTCTGTCTCTCTCTGGATGCAAATAAATAAAAATTAATCGCATTAAAGGAAGTAAACCACAATGTTCAGAAATGAATGGTAATCACCTAATGGATACATTTACATGAATTACAACTAAGAAGTTATCACTGAATTAATATAAATGATATATATATATATATATATATATATATATATATATATATCTCAGTAAAATTAGTGATCAGGAGATAATTAGCTATAGCCATAAGTAATATATTGACCTTTCTATGTGCCAGATACAATGTTATTCACCTTTATCTATGGTGTCTTTTAATTTTATTCACAAGTCTAAGAAGCTGGTAATATTTGAGGCTGGGAACTCTGCATTTAAGCTTATAATGTGCTGCTGAATGACACGATAATTATAACCTTGTTTATAGAAGCTAAATTTCATAGCTTTATGCAATTTATATGTATGAAGGGGGCTTCTAGTGAAAAAAAAACACATGATTCAGTAACTGAAATCAGGGATATAAGAAAGGACCTAAAACACAGAATCGGTGGCAGCACCTACTGGGGGAAGTTCATCAAGCACTTGCAGATGGAAAATCACACACTCATGAAGCTAAGTCTGTAGTGTTGAATGTATTAATATCCTGAGAAATGGTAAGAGCTCAGAGTTTGAGAAAGAGAGGATGAGGAACACCCCAAGAGAAGGAATGCCCAGATATAAAAGAAGATAAGGCCAAGGGATCTTAGAGAAGGAGGTGTGCACAGATGTGTCAAATGCTCCAGAATGGCCAAGGAGGAGCCTTATAGACAAAACTCCTTTGCTGACCTTCCAGAGAATAGGTACAAGCTATGGGGTCAAAGACAGGCTCTGCAAAAGGCAAGACATAACAGTTAATGAGATGTCATTGATCATCCTCTTGGTGACAGATGTGGAGAAAGCAGCCAGGATACAATAGTACTCGTCAGTTGTGAAGGATGCCTCAACAGGATCCATGGGCATGGTTATGATCAGTGTCCCAGAGCTCCTGTGTGCCATAAACCCCGCATCACTTGTACGTAGTCTATGAACACTGAAAAAAATGATAAAGTAAATTTTCTGAGAAGGAATGTCATATGCAAAAGGATTAATATTTTCTCCTATATAACACAAATCTGGCCAATGCATTTTTCTGAGGGTTATAAAAGCACAAATAAAATAAACAAGTCCATGAAAATAAATGCTATGGTAAGCGACTGACAAGATTGACCACTGAGCATCCCTTCTGTCTCTGCTCAGAAAAAAAAAATCAAGGTCTTTGCCTGAGACATAGTGACCTTGGGATTGTAGTTCTATCATGTGATGAATCATGAATGTAAAAGATAAATTTTAAATATAAAACAAACTCCCCTGCAACACAAACACATGCCTGATTTTTATACAGGATGAATTTCTTTCAGATTCTCCAACCAGCTATGTTCCTAGCTTTAATGATGGAAGTTATTGTCTTTCAATATATACCAAATATGATTTTTATGACTAAAAGGTATAAACTGTACTACTGATTATGCATATTATGAATAAAAGGTTATCTAAGTATAATTTCAGTATATGCAATATCAGTTATCTTTCTTTTGATGTACTATTTGAACATGAATATAATTCTAAAATTTTATTCATTTTATTACATATCTATAGTTTTGATGTATTTAAATTAATATCTTTGTTAATTTCTAAAATATGTAATATGATCAATTCTTGTATTGCTATAAATGAGTCCTCACGATAGTGGCTATCATGAACATTAAAAATGTATAACATATTTGAATAAAAATGTATAACATATTTGAAATAATCAAATAATCAAAGCAATAGCAATAGCTATGATTTTTATATAATTGCCTATGCCGCAGGTTAAATCTTAACATTCTCACCCTATTCCTCTTTTAGAACTTATAATAAGCCAGCAAAAAGCATTATTAGCCCCACTAGTTCACTCAGAAAACTGAGACAAGAAATAAAAGTGAATTTAGTACATTTGTTCAAAGTTTCCTAATCCAAATAGTCATCATCAGCTGACAATGGAGTTGTTTCTGAATCCTAGCTGCCATTCAGATCAAGATAGTAACAAAACGACTTTCCATGCTTTAAATTTAAGACCTCTCTGTGTCACATTTCTCTTTTGTAACTTTTCAATATTTAACAAGCACCTGACGCAAGTGTTCAATTCACAATCAAAACTGCTAACGTATATGATAGTGTGAATATCTTCACATACATCTGTCACTAATTATAAGCATTCACAAGCGGATCTGTCAAAGCCTTTCTGGTTTATGCTGTCTTCCACCATTCCAAATTCAGGAGCATTTGAATTATCTCAGCAGGTACTCTGTCTTTGATCTTCAGGAGAAGATATAGGCAACTGAGTCCTTCTTACACAGGAAGTAGATTAGGTGAAGTGTGGAGCCAGGGGCTTCCTTTTAGATCTGCTAACTATTATATATACATATATACATATATACATATATATATATATATATATATATATACACAAACTTGGCCAACACTACTGATTCTAGCTAAATTTCTATGAAACATTCTTCTAAAGAACTCTGTGGAAGCATTGTTCCTTGAAGTGGTTTACAGATTAATAAACGATGTCACCTTTCAAGCACTTTCTAAGTCCCATTCTTCTAAACTTGTATAAATAATTTGAGCCCCCTCCTATTATTATTCTATTTATCAGATGAAGAATTAAGGCATGTAGAAATTAAGTAACTTATCTAACATTATGCACCATGTACTTCAAGACCCCCATCAATACACACACTAACGAAATTTCATAATTTTAATGGTACTACATATAGAAAGTTACCCAGACCCATCACATTTAATCCTTTCATGGAAACAGAAGAAACCCTTACTATGTAGATGCACATGTGACTAAGAAACCTTAGAAATATAATAGTATATAACACAAAAGCTAATAATATTCCTTGTAGAAATAGGTATTTATATTTGGTGGAATAAGGTGGAAATAGCAACTTATTTAATTTTATCTTCTAAAAGTACAGATTTATCAATTTATCAAGCAGAACTCAATATATTTTAAAATGACAGTGATCTAGACATCCTTTCTAGACCTGGGATGGGATTTTTACCCTTAAGTTATAATTTTTATGTGACTCAGAAATATATAATACTAACTACAAACACATAAGCTATGGTATCTAAAATCAAAACACAGAAATAAGGGTGGAGGGTGATATTATTCACCCTGATTATTGAGTGGAAGTCAAAGAGATGGTGAAGAAAATAAAAATTTAGCTGTTTTTATCCAGATTTTGTTGTCTTTTGGCATGGGACATGTATGATTTTTAATTTTATTGCTTATAGGTTTATATAAATACAGACCACTTAGAAAAATAGTATAGAATATTGGGCATAGGGATGGAATTGGTGAGGCTCTGGACAAGCTGATAAGCAAAAAGCTGTATGAAGGAATGAAGGTAGAAAGGAGAGGAGATGATAGGATCGGTGTTTTTGTAAGCCTTCAAGTTTAGACACAGGAGTTGAAATTTCCAAGATGCTACATGAGAAGACATAGTCTGGAAGAAATAAGGTGAATAGGTTGCAGGAGGGAGAGAATGAAATCAACAGATCTATGGTTTCATAGCTGCCTTTCATCCTTCGGCAGTCAGTGCTTGCAATTAGTATGTGCTTACTGTATGCAGGCACTAGTGAAGGATAATGACGTCAAAGGGAAAGGAAATCTGATAGAAACATCTAGAAATGATCCTTTTGGGAAATAGATGAATCACAGAAGAAGCACTGAAGTGCATAGCTTGAAAGTGTGTGTGTGTGTGTGTGTGAGAGAGAGAGAGAGAGACAGAGACAGAGAGAGAGGATGTTAACACAAGGCCACACTTATGAAGAGACAAAAGCACAGGGTTCAGTTTGAAATCTCAAGTCAGGTGAGGCTCAGGTGTGGCTGAGAAAAGTGATGAAGAAAGAAGAGTTCATTGAGCCTGCATATGGAAGACTGAGTAGAACTAAGACCAACCCACAGTCATCCTGCCACTGAAGAGTGTGTGATGTGTTTGCCATTTAGCTTATTGAGATTTGGCAATTTAGGCAATTTAATATTTATGAAAACTAAAGTGATTCTAATTAATATATGTAGACAAACTCTCACAGTAGAGAAAATCTGTACTAATGCTATATAACTTACATCAGAATAAAAATAAACATTTCTCAAAAGGGAATTTTATATTGTAATAACAAGAGTTAACACACAAATAATAACTTAATGAAAATTATTGGGGCTGGTGAGATGCCCAGCAGTTAAAAGTGCTTTCATACAAAGCCTGCTGGCCTGCTTCAATTTCTTAATACCCACATAAAGCCAAACAGAAAAAGTGGCACATGTGTCTGGAGTTCATTTGCAGCAGCAAGAAACTGTAGTACGTGTGACACACACACACACACACACACACACACACACACACACACACACACACATACACGCGAGAGAGAGAGAGAGAGAGAGAGAGAGAGAGAGAGAGAGACAGAGAGACAGAGAGACAGAGAGAGAGGACAGAAGCTTGAAATGAATAAACAATAAATACATTAGGAAGACAAGTTGGGACTGCATATAACAGAAGCCTGTCAGAGCTTTATGTGAGATGAACAGATCTAATGACTGAGCATGTGTTACACTGGCGAAGGAGAGGCAGAGGCCTCATCTTTCATTTCATGTTTGTAAAAAGACTGTTTTGTGTCTTTTCATTTATTAAAATAAATATCTACTTAATTCAGGAAACACAATAAGTAAAAAAAAGTGAAAAATAACCTCTGAAGTTGTTGCTAAGTCATCTCTCTCATTTTCTCTTGATGTTAGCATAAAAATTATCAATCATTTGGAAGAAAAAAATTAACATTTGGTTTTTAACCTTTTTATCCTCTTTGGGATTGCATAATATTCCATAAATTGTCTGGGTCATAAAATTAAATACTCAGTTATTATAAAATTAGGTTGTGTTTGTTCATTATTTATTGTCATTATTTTAGATGGCTAATTTGATGAACAACATAATCGCATTGCTTGAATTTGCATGTCTTTAATTATAAGTAAGCTAAGCCTTTTCCTATGCTTTTATATCTTCTTATGTTGAAATACCTAGTCATTTATGTACAAATTATAATGTTATTTTTCCTTGCTTGTCATATTATTGCTTTATATAGTATATTAATTTTTGTATCATATATACTACAAATTGTATCCTAATTTTCCATATACTTATAAGTTAATCTTTGTCATGCAAAACTTCTCAATACTCAAATAAAAAAACCTATAAAATTCTATTTTATATTTTTTCATTTAGGTAACATTTTCTCAATAACAGTAAAGTAAAAAATATCAGGCTATAACTTTTACTAGCATTTTGATTATAAATTTATATTTCTAACTCTCCTCCTCTAAGCTAGAAGAATATCTTATGCTTTTTTTCTTCTCAACATACACATGCATACACAAGCACACATCAAATGTATATATTTGGGCAGTATTATCAATGTAGCACAGCAGCACCAATTAATATTATGTGGTATGGTCTTCAGTGCCTAGTTTGTAACTTTAGGGAAAAAATCATTTGCTTCTGTACCTAAATAATGCCTCTATAGGACTTACTTTTATTATTATTGAGATACCAATTCATTTACCAGTAAAATCCAGGCTTTATAACTAAATATTGGAGCATATTGATATACTAATAGATAACAGATATTCAAACTTTCTAACAAAGCTTAGGAAAGACAGCAGATAGGAAATGAATAATTGCAAAGTGTGGCCATTTCTGTGTAGGAAATGAGAATAACATTAGGTCTGCAGGTGAAAGTAGGGCAAGTGTTACCTAGGCAAAGAGTCTGAGAAAAAAACATATGTGATAAAGGAAGCAAAAGACTGTAGGCATATTTAATAAGCATGAAAGAAACTGAGTTGAGAAGTACGAAGCACACATTGGAAAATTATAGAAGATGAATTATAGTATTGGCAAGAATCCCATGATGCAGGCCATGTGGAAACAAACAAAGGCTCAGACTGGCTTTAAGTTGAATAAAAGGAATCAAGTGATTATTACAAGTGATTGGCAGTTAAGGAACAATGGCTTGGAACAGGTAAAGAGTAGAAGCAAAACACATAATTAAAAGCATGACAGATAGACTAATATCCTTCTTCCATGAAGAAGTCCAAAATTATAAGATCTATGATTATATCATATTACATGCCTATAATAGACAGTTCCACAATGCCGGGACAAACATCAAACCAATCACAGTTTATAGGTGACAGGGATTTATTGCAGCTTATAGATCCAGGGGAAGATTCATCAATACTGAAAGAATTTGGTTCCCATTCATAATTACAGAGAGAGAGAGAGAGAGAGAGAGAGAGAGAGAGAGAGAGAGAGAGAGAGAGAGAGAGAGAGAAACCACCACCAGCCAGCAAACACCAAAAAGCAGAAAGCACAGACCAGCAACAAGCAGGATCCTTTGAGCTCAAACCTCTCTACATACCTTTGGGCTGGAATTCATATCAGACTCAGTGACATGGCCTCTTGTAGCAGTAGCTGAAGCTGCAAACTCAATGTTAATAAAACATCTGAGTCTGTGAGGGGAATACATTCAAACTGCCACATCCTGTGACAGTCAGGTGTGTGTAGGGACCACTCCTCCCCTTCCAGCCCCTCCCCTTGAATGGGAGGTGTCTAGTTAGAGCTACAACCTAGGTGCCAAATCTGATTGGTCAAATATGAACCAATCAGCTGTCCCTCTAACTCACCTGGGGAGGACTTAAAACTAGCTTCCCTAGAGGAAGTAGGCCTCTTTTCCCACATGGCAATGGAGTAGAAGGACTGCTGACCCAGGCCTCAGTGAGGTAAGACCTGTACCCCTACCCCAGCTGATGGCTGGGGTAGGGGGGCAGGCTCCAGACCTTTTCTCTCATGAACCTCTCTTTCTCATAATGGGAGCTTTCTATTATCTTTTCTTGGGCTGTTTATTTAAATAATAAAAGCTCTGTGAACTCTCTGACAGGTGTTTTCCCCACACTGGTGGCAGGAAAACTCTATGACTTCCCATATCCAATTTCCCCATCCAACTCCCCTTTTCCTAATCTACTAAATTAGAATAATTGTGTAATTAAGAATTATCCTGGTCCCTGTGTATAATTCTTTGTACATTAGAGGACAAGAACTCGGAGTAGGAGGAGGGGGAAGGGAGGATTCCAAAATTCTCTCTCTCTCCCCACGTTGCTTACTATTAATTAGCAGCAACCCGTATCAATCCCACCCCTGGCCTCCATACACTCATGACCATCTCACACTGCAAACCGTATTCAGTCCAACTTCAAAGCTTTTCCATAAGCTTTACCAACTTTAAGATTGTTTCAAAATCCCAAGTCTCATCTGAGATTCAAGACTATCTCTTAATTTTGAGTCCTGTAAAATCAAAACAACTTACATACTTTCCACACATAATGGTTAAGTGTAAACATTTCCATTGCAAGAAACTCAAAACAAAGAGACACTAGACCAATGTATGATCAATAACATCAGGTAGACATCAACAAACAACTGTAGCTCAAGTCCAACATCCATAACCAGTGATCAAAGTCTCTGGATTTCCAATTTCCATCCATCTAGCTGGGCTGAGTAGTCAGGGAAAACTCTTATCCCAAGCCAACAGTGCTCCATGATACCCTTTGCACAGTCCTGGTATATCCAAAACCTTTTCAGGTCTCCACTACAGAGCATGGTTCATCTTACAGTAGCCTCACTGACCTCCAATAAGGGACATCACACTCTGCTTCACATCCACTGCATTCGCCAGCACCTGCTGTAACCATGTGCACTTCATGAACCACTTCCACGCATTTTTCATACTTCTCAAATCAATACCAGGTGAGCAGAGACACAGCCATTTTGTTAATCCAGGGAGGAAAGAATTGTGACCTTGAAGAGCAGTGTTCTTCCTTCAAGTCAACTCCTTTCAAAGGAGTTTTCATTTTTACCATTTAGTCTTTCCTGGGTGGAATTCACAGCAGGAACTCCACTGTTTTAATGTAAAGCAGTTAATGGTAGTAATCTGTCTAAAAATAGAAGCTTCAGTAATCTAAAACCTGTCTTTGTCTCTGTAACTTTAAATCTATTTGAATTTTTCTAACTTTAAATTTTATATCTCTCTTCTATATCTTCCACCAAGCACACCAGACCATACTTTTAAATTCAACCTTGATCAAACTTTTAGGGCTTCGGCAGAAGAATGCAACAAGTCCTTATGCCAGTAGGCCATGTCCAACAAAGTTCTCTGCTGTCTTTTCCTTCCCCTTTGAAAGTCCATATTCTCTCTTTACTTAGCATTTTGAAACTCTCACCAGACTAGCCCATAACACTTGACTTCCACACTTCTGCTGTGGCAAGTACCAAGTCCTGCCACACTCCTCCAGCATACAAGTTCCAAAAGACCAAAATCTACATCATCAGATACATCCCAGCAGTGACTCCATATTGGTACCAAATTCTGCAGTACACAGTTCCACAATGTTGGAACAAACATCCCACCAGACACAGTTTCGTGGGAGAAAGGGATATATTTCAGCTTACAGATTTAAAGGAAGTTCCATCAATGGTTAAAGAAGCTGGCTCTCATTCATAAATCCAAGCTGAGAAAGTAACCACCACTATCTAGCCAACACTAAAAAATAGCAAATGCAAACCTACAGCAAGCAGAGACTCCACCAAGCTCAAAGCTCTCTGCATATCTTTGAGCTGGAATTCGGATCTGACCCTGTGACATGGCCTCTCATAGCAGGAGTTGGCCTCCTAGGGGCCGAAGTTGCAAACTCAGTTTTAACAAAACACCTGAGATTATGGGACCATGCAGTTTAAACTATCACAATGCCAAAAAAAAATTTTGAGGTTGTAATTGAATTAATAATCTTGAGAAAGGAGATTGTTTTGTTTTAAATATCTAGGGTCTTGTGCAGGCATAAGGATCCTTATGAGAAGATGGTCTGAGTTAGAAAAGTTAATGTGACATTGGAAGCCAAATATATTGGAAGATGCTAAGTTCTGGATTTGCACAAGAAGGATGAGCAAACAAAACAGGAAATACAGGTAGCTTTCTAGGTCACTAGAGGAATACAGAAACTAGAACAGCTTGACAAATAGATTTGATCTGACAGCCACAGAAAGTAACGAGGCCTTGCTGATACCTGGACTTGAACTCCATGAGACCTTCTTCTGCATTTCAGATCTATAAATATGAATTTATGTTTTCTCTAAATTTGCAATAATTTGCTACAGCAATAACAGGAAACATGGCACAAGACCTGTGATTCAGTAGTTTATGTGAAAGAAGTTAGCATCAAGAAATAGAGAAGTCAATAGATATCCAAATGAAAATATCATTTTCTAAGAATGTCATTTTCTAAGAAGATGTATTAGAATAGACACTAAATTGGATCTATGAGTTTTGACTTAAATAAGTAGACAGGTAATGGTAAAATTTATTAAACTTGAAATATTTTAGAAGAAAAAGGGCTCAGCAAAGATAGGTAATGAGAAAATAAGTGTTATGATAACAGTTAAGTTTCAGATACTCACTAGACACTCAGGAAAATGCAAGTAAGCAATCAAATTACTTGGGGCTTCTTAGAAAGGTGAGAGTTAGACATACAAATTTTAGAAATAAAATTTTGGGGTCATCATTATTTAGGTGGTAAAGTTATAAGGTTACATAAAATTGCCCTTGCATGTACATTTATTGTGTGTGTATGTGTGTGTGTGTGTGTGTGTGTATGCACATGGGTGTGTTTATTTGATCTGGCCATACAATACAAATAGTGCCCCTCTTCTCATGGTGATTTTTCTCTACTGAAAGAAATAGGTAATACACCAAACAAATGAGCAAAAATATAGAAACAAGTAGTATATTCTTGAAAAATAAATAAACATTGTTTTCATCTCTGGGCTACTTTAAAGACCAGTTGGGAAAGTTCTTGCTCAGGAACTTACAGGATCTATTAGAGTTTAAGGGAGAGTAGCATCTTCATATTGAGAGTTAGAGAGGCTTTTCTTTGTGAAGCATCCGAGCTGAGACTGAATGACAAGTCATACTTAGTGCTGGATTTATTGTCCTTCTCCTATCTTACTGAACATTTGGAAGACAAAAATATGGCCTATTTTTGTGTGCACAAGGTCTGGCCTTGATATAGCTCTTATTCTGATATGTGCGGTAATATGTATGACTTCAAATCTTTATGGGCAAATAATAAGTGTTTACTCCCTACCTGGTTTTGAAAACCCAAAGAAACAAAGATTTTATTTTTTTTCAAATAGCTCAAAATCTGTTTAAGGAAAGTCTATATAGGAGTATGATGGTATACCTAAATTTTATAGTCAATGAAAGGTGGACTTACATTAACAATATAAGACTATGAACTTCACACATACTACAGTAAAGGATTGTGGTGAACAGTTCAACATCTGAGTTGCAAGTTCCTAATCTTCAATGGAAGTAGCCATGCCTTTGTATCCTGCGTGCATGTGCCAGTCATAAAAATAGTAATAAATATGAAAATGATATATTAAAACAACAGATTCTAATTATTATTAGAAGACTATCTTAAGAGGCAAAATGGCCAAAATGGACCATAGAGATGATGAATACATGATGAGGAACTTATATTAAATGCTTTTAACTTAATAAAAATGTTAAATATACACAATCAATCCCTAGACAAGATATTTTTCTCTATAGCACATATTTTTATATTTTTACTATTCCAAAGGTCATCTTCCATTGAGTGCATGAAAGATGTTTTCTGTGCTAAGTGGCGCTGGGCATGGCATTCCCTGGGTCTTTCAACACTGCAGGTGTGACTCTGCAGTTCCAATGTAGATTTTTACAACACAAAACAACCAGAAAAAAGCCAAAGTAGAGGCTTCAGATGGCTTGGTGGTTAACGGTACTGCCTAAGGATTAGGGCCTCTCAGGCTGAAGAAGGCCTATTTTGACTCCCCAGAAGCCAAATAAGTTGGATATGGTCAAATATATCTGTAACCCTAGTATATGGGGGGAGACCTGCGGATTTGGGGGGCTTGCTGATGGACAGTAGCTTGAGGATGGAGAAACCCCAACTCAAAGAAATATATAAAGTAGCAATAAAACATTCTCCTCTGGCCTCCACACACATATGTGAATACACACATCACACACACACACACACACACACACACACACACACACACACACACACACAGCCACAGTGAATGACTTCAGCAAAAAAAGCAATGCCAGTGACATATAAAAATAGCCAAAATAAAGCTGAATCATTCACACCCACAGTGATGTATGGACACAGTCCTATAGTCTCCTCAACAAACTTCTGCCCTCCTTCAGGCATTTTCCCCTGAAATGCTCTAAACTTCATTCTCAGAAACTTTAAATCACAGTGATGGCTCTAGGGAGCCTCAGCTATTCAGTTACCTTTAGTCCTTACTTCCATCATCTTTCAGTAACACCCAAGGCTATCGATGAGCTAAAACAGAACTTCCCAGGTGTCCAGCGTCGGCAGTGTTATTCCTCCTCATATTTCAGAGCGGGATGCCTGCCATCCTCCCGAGAATGATGTCCATGTCTTCCTCCATTGGGACATTCAGCCAATTATCTCACAACACCTCTTGAAAGCCTCAAATCTCTCCTGGTCTTTTTCCTCTTCGTTAAATCTCTAGCTCTTTCTGTCTATTTACACTGCCACACCTGTGCTTGCCCTTATCAAATGGAATCTAGTTCATCCCATTCCCTAAAAAGTATCCATTCCATTCCACCCTATTCCCTAAGAAAAAAATCCATTCAAGTGTGTGTGTGTATGCATATATATATATATATATATATATATATATATATATATATATATATATATATAGTTTAACCCATGCCGAGTATATAAAAGTACAAAAATAATTGTTCATTTCAAATAAGTGACATAATTTCTGTGGGCCTTTAACTTTTTATCAGGACAGTAGGGATAGTGTGGACCAATTTTAGTGTATTTCAAACATGTGTTAAGTAATGAGACTTTTTTTTTCAAATGCTATCATAGATGATAGCTACATCAAGCAAAATCTTCCTATGGAGCATTACTCCAGAGCTCACCAGCTTGAGGTATCATCTCACCTGTCTTTAGAATGGACCCTGTGACGCTTCCAGTTCACAAGACCCCAGGGAGCACAAGGCAATGCTTGAACTAGGTGAGCTGTGGAGTAGTGTCGAAGATTCTATCAAGGCATGAATGTGGTGAGAACAGTTGTGTGACAAATCTGTCTCATGGAAATGTTTCATAAACAGTATTTAAGTTTAATTCAATTTTCATCAATAATACTCATTTTTACCAGAAAACACAGAGACCCAGAGAGTACAACTTAAGCTTACGTAACACAGTTAAGTGTTCAAGAGGGCAGAATGGGACCGAGACCCTGCCTCTCCCAGTGTACAGGCAACATACACTGTCTATAAACCAGGTCATAATTTCTAACCTAGTTTTATACAACCATTGTTACTGGAGAACTGGACTCTCATATATAATTTATAGTAAAAGTGTTCAGCACGTCTGACATATAGTGGACATTTGTGCTACTGAAAAATAAAATAATACAAAAACCACGTTTTCATAAAGCACTAAAAAATGATTTCTACTTAAAGAAAGAGAAGCCATCACTGAAAAATTTCTGAAGACAAAGATTTATAAAACCTAACATGTTTTATTGAGAACTCTTTAATATGAACTTATTGCATATTATTCACATTCCCATTGGGTTATAGTTCTATACTTATATTCTCTACCACCCCCATTCCACTGAGGGTCCTCCTCAGTGTGGTTTTTGAAAACCCAATATTTTAAATGAACTAGAAAATTCAAAACTGTGAAAGAACCCATTTTTAGTTTCCCCTTATCTGATATTATCAATACTATAGCCTATAATGGATTTTTCATGTTTATAAAATTCAAACAAATTTAATACTTTCCCTTATCAATTGAATTCCATGTCCTTAGAATATCTGCCAAAAAATATAAATATCCTCCATACCTGTAGAAATAGTATTAGTTAGAGCTGGGTATGGTGATGCACACCTTTAATCCCAGCACTTGGAAGGCTGAGGTAAGAGGATCTATGTGAGTTAGAGGCCAGCCTGTGACTACATAGTGAATTCCAAGTCAGACTGGGCTAGAGCAAGACCCTACCTCAAAAAAAAAAAAACCCAGAAACAAAAACACAAAAAAAAGGAATAAAGAAAAAAATAGTATTAGGTGTAGGAAGCATGCTAGACATCTCAGCTCAAAACCCTGTCAGGCATGGCTTTACCATTCCCTGTGTATTGGCATGTATCTTTATTCAGGGCCTCTGTTATATTTGCTCCTTTCCTCCTGGCAGATGTTCAGGGGTGAATTATGCAATTAAGAATCCTAAATTCCACTTCATCCAGATGCCTAATTTGCTAACTTTTCACTTGTCGAAAACACGTTTACTATCTATTACATAATGACTACAGCTCAGAACAGCTTCTGGTTTCCATTTCGTGAGCTGTTTCAGAAGATCTGACAACTGTCCCGGAAGGCATTTTCAGTGCCCGTTCCCATGCAATTTCATTAAATTTCACAAATTTAACAACATCTGTGGAGAACGAGCAAACTTTTTCCTAAAAGTTTCAGTTCCAAAATCAATGTACATTTTTGTTTTCAAAAATACTTGCATAAATCAATGGAATCAGAATAACATTTCATTCAGTGAAATGTGTAAAAAAAGCTTAGCTGATCTTATAAAGAGCCACTACCTTACTTCGCACACATGGGGAAAAATTTTTTCTTTAAGTCTTAATAGTCACTGTTCAGTTTCTAAAGAAAGTTGCATCTGGATTAGTTTTTTCTACCCCAAAGCTGTCCACACCCCCTCAGGATGTCACAGATCCACTGCACTGCGCTGAGCGATAATAGGACTCCACTTGGTTGAAACTAGCAGGCAGACTTTGAAAGTGGGGCTATGTTACTGAATGCCAAAAATTTATAATACTAGGTTCCAAGCCTAAATCTGTTTCTAAAGATCCAAAACTCTAAGAAATATAAGCTGAGGTTATCTATATCATCCAGATTCTTCCTCTGTTGGTTTTTACTTAACTCTAATAAGAGCAATAGTGTGTGCTCTCCACGCATCTCTTTATCTTTAGAAATTCCATGTATTTAAAATAATGTCTGTCAGCCTGTCAGCAAAGCAATACAGAAAAAATAAGAGAAATAAGGGAGCAAGATATGATATGCAGGTAATGAGGGAAGGAGAGGAGGGAAAGCTCAAAAAAGAAAGAAAAAGAAATGGGATGTAACTACTCCCCCTTGTTACCGCTCTGGGTTATTGATGACTGTGTGAATGACTGAATGGGAAAGCTAAATGAAAGAACTCTACTTGGAAAATATTGTGAATTTGGGTCAATCTTATTTCCATGAATAATCACAAGCCACCAGATGTTTCAGGGTACCACATGTGAACTGGAGGCATGGGACAGGATGGCCTATAATTCCAGTATTTAGTAATATATATTTTATGTAAAGGGACATTTACATGGAAATTCTTGGGGGGTTGTTATAAAAATATGCAATAAATGGATGTATCTATATATCAACCTTCAAGAGAATGTTTGTGCCTTTTCTGATTGGCTGGTGAGAGAGGTAGCTTTTTCATTATCTACACAAACCAGGTAATTCATTCAATGATGAGCTGAGCCCCTCCTCTTATCTACAGTAATTGTGGGATTTCAGGCAGATGCACACCCACACATAGAATTAAATGTGACTGAAACAGTTCAGTACAATATGATCTGAAGCACTCTATGTAAGATGAGCATGTGTGCAAACTTCCTATATAATTCACTGTAGCTAAAGGGTAACATGTCCTCATCTTCACAGTAATGATTAAGGATTGACAATGCAGGTAAATAATGCCTTGATAAAGTTGTACTTTTATTAGATACCAGCTTTTTTTAATTTGTTCTGTTTAATAGGTAATACAGGAAGTGGTTAGGAAATCGAATCAAAGCAGAACACACATATACTTAAATAAAAGGAACTTCTAGAATGTAAGTTGGAGTTCTCACCATTAGATAGAATACTGCATGTTACTTCTTAATAAAGTGGCAAGAAAAAAGTGAGGAGAAAAAGAGGGAAGTCAAGGTTTTGAGTTAGGAGACAGAGAAAAGAGGGAAATGGACAGAGAAAGGGAAAAAGACTCAATAAGCATTTCAAAGCTGTTCTAAAAACTTCCTCTGTGACTCATATCAACATAAACTTACAAGAACACTAATAACATATTTATCCACATGCATAAAATTCCACAAGTACCTTTCAAATAGAATATTAAATATAATAATGTATAACTGACCATAAGGTATCTTACTAAAAAACTTCCTTTATAAAGCCTGAAGACCTCTACAAAAATCTGAAGAAATGTGAATTTTTCAAAGACTAAATATGCAGCTCAGTGGCAGAATACTCAGCTTGTATGCAGCCCTGAGTTCAAGCCCCAACATTGCACATACACACATGCACGTACACACACACACAGACACACACACACACACACACACACACACACATGCACACACACTCACACAGAATCCTTAACCGAGTTTACCATATGCTTTGCATTCCAGTGTAGGGTTTTGTTAATATGGCATTTTCCTAAGCTTTATGACATTTGAGTTTCACAATCAACCCATGAGTAAGTTGTAATTGTTAGTTCCATTTTAAAGATACTCATGGCTGTAAATAATTAAATGAATTTAAATATGAGCTAAGATTAAAACCAATTATAGGCTGGGATGATTGCACAGTGGTTAAAGGCACTTTCTTACATAGCCTGCCAGGGAGGGTTCAATTTCCAAGATTGCACTCCCACCTTCCCTCTCTCTGCTCAAAAATAAATATAAATATAAATATATTTTTAACAAAACAATTCTTAACCAATAAATGCTGAAAATTTAATGATAGAATTAATGGAAACATATCTTTTGAATGTAATTCAGAAAATGATAATTTTCTACTGTTTTTAAAAGATGTGTTTCTTCTAAAAGGTAAAATTAACTATATTAACTCAATTTATGGCTGCTGTAGCTAAAAATGATCAACTGCCTCTTTCCTGGAGATTAAAAAAAAACATGAATTCACAATTTAAAAAATTCTTCACCTTTCCCTTAAATCTTGCAAATCCAGCATCAAGATCCTCACTCCCTCACTCTTCTCTCTCTCTCTCTCTCTCTCTCTCTCTCTCTCTCTCTCTCTCTCTCTCTCTCTCTCTCTCTCTCTCTCGTGTGTGTGTGTGTGTGTGTGTGTGTGTGTGTGTGTGTGTGTGTGTGTGTGTGTGTGTTCAAGACCCCAGGCCATGGAATGGGAATCGCAGCGCACTGTTAAGGTGGGTCTTCCCACCTTAATGAACCAATGCTAACATACATAGAGGCTAATTAAATATAAATAACCTGCCCACAGGTGATTCCAGGTCCTGTGAAATTGACAATATAAATCACAGCACACAATTTTAAGGTGCTGAATTTGGATCCCCAGAAACCATATAAATATCTCAGAGATCAAGGGACAGAGACAGAGACACACAGATCCTGGGGCAAGCTGCATAGCTGGTCTAATCTCTTAGATTAGCAAGATCACATGTACACTTTAACCAGGCTGGAATGGAAAAGGGATCCAGGAGGAAGAGAAAGATACTGGATGTCAAGAGAGAGTAAACTGGTTAAGTGAGTCTATGACACCAACAACAAATCTCAAATGACTCAGAGACCTCACACCTGAACAGAAGGCTCAGAGCATCAGAACCAGCACCTGAAGCTGTGACAGGGCTGACTGCCTCAAAGGGAGGAGCTTGAGCTATTGAGATGGGAGAGTCAAGGAGATTAAGAAGTGGTGAAGACAAAACCTCTACTATGGCCATTGGAGGTGGGTTAAGGAGTGAGTTGGTAGAAGGAACATGGAGAAAGTGACCCCCTGCCAGGCTTCCTCAAGGAAGCAAAGCACTGAGCACCTTGAATGTCTTTAGGAAAACAAGAGACATGTTCTATAATGTTTCTAAGTGTGACACTGTTTCCTATAAGCCTAAAGGAAGTATTTTCAATATGTGAAAGGAGATGCTTTACTAACCAGCCTCCAAAGAAACATTAAAGCAAAATCCTACATGTTGACATTCCATGGCCCTTGGAACATAGTAACTATCTTCTCTTTAGGAGAAAATTAAAGGGAAAGACCTTCTGTACTGATTTTGAATATGATGTGCATGAGTTATTGGATTATAAAAACGTAACATATGAAGAGCTGTAGTGAGGAGCAGACTCAATGAAAGTTAGAGAAAAAACAACAACAAAGATTTATACATTTGCTTTCTGACATGCTTTCAATTTCCCAATACAGCACCCTGAGTTGAAGCTATGACAAGTACATCCAACATTATAACACCTATGTTTTCAGCTATGGGAAGCAAATTATTTCTTGTTGATGAGTGTTAGGTCCTGACAAGCAGATAACACCATGCCCACTACTCCTATGGTTTATATATTTTTAAGAAGCTTTTTGTGTTTGCTGTAGTTTCTATTTTTAAAAAACATATCCAACCTATTGATAACCAAATTCTACCTCTTCCTCATAACCTCCATATTATTTGAGATGATTCTATGCAAAGAATGTATTCATCTCTCTCTCTCTCTCTCTCTCTCTCTCTCTCTCTCACACACACACACACACATACATCAGGGTTGTGCAAGTAAATCATGGATGCTAAATAACTAAGCTAAATCTAAATGATTTTTTGAGATTTAGTGACAAAATGTTTTGAAATAATAGAAGATAGTTTTAAACTTGGAACTTACTTTACCCATGAATGAAAGTTTTAATGCCACCATAAAGGAAATAATGTGTATTAGATGGATCTGTAGAAGACCATGTGGCTTTTGGATTCAGTGCATATTAATTTCCCAGTGACCAAAGCATCGCACTTTAAATGCAAAATGTTGCCCTCATTTTGGACTCACAGCCAGATGCATTATGTATGAAGCAGCCTGTGTTGATCTCTTCATTTATTCAGAATATCTCTCGGTTTCTCTCTTTCAGATACTATTAACGTTTTATACTCTGGTGGATTTTCTTGGGTCTGACTTGCTTAAGGGAATGGCAGGAGAGCAAATCTGGAGGCATCTTTCTTAAGCTGACCATGTGACCTGTAAACAAAAACTGCTAGCTGTTCTCTGATATCCATGAGGTCCTGCTTTTACATAATGGAGCTTCTTAATCTTGGCTTCAGATAAAATCACTCAAAAGAATCTAAGCTGGTCCTTTGCAGCTTCAGGCAATAATTCTGTCCAAGTTTGGTTCAAATAATGTGAATATAAGTGCTATGATTTGGATAGGAAATGACCCTCCTGTCCCTCCCTCTCCCTAGTATTTAGAGCCTGTATCCCAGTGCAGAGGTTGGTTTTGGGAGGTGATTGTTTTAAGAGGGCTTTAACTTCATCAGTGTCTGTCATTGTTTGATCCAGGTGCCCCCCCCCCAAACAAATGAGTGTGTTCTCAGCTGATGGCAGTTTGGGTTTTACAACCTTGCTGGAGGTGTGTTTTTGCAGGTGGGCTTTTTGGGGGTTATATACCAGCTTCCCATTGCCAGTATTTGGCACACCTTCCTGCCATTGTTTGCTGTGGTGGAGGTGATGTACACCCCTCTGCTCATGCCATCATTTTCCCTGCCAGTATGGAGTCTCCCCTTGAGTAGGTAAGCCTAATAAAACCATTCCTCCACAAGCTGCTTTGTTTGGGTTCTTTCTGCACAGCAACTAGAAAGCTGACTGCAACAGTGTCTTAAACATTCTATAGGTATATGACATGACTTGGTGGTGGAAAGGAGGTTGGGCCTAGTTGGAAGAATAGGTCACTGGGATATGTGCAGGAAAAGACCTACCTTATCTCCAACCTGCTCCTCTCTGCTTCCTGGCTGCCATGAGATGTACAACCTCTCTTGCACATTCCAGCCACATGACCACACGCCTCTGCTCTGGCCCAAAGAATGGATCCAGCCATCTGCAGACTGAAAGCCATGAGCCAAAGAAAATCTTCCCTATCCTAGACTGTTTCTCTCGAGTATTTATCAATGATGAAAAGATTAATATTTACCAGTTAAATGATATGTAAAAACTCAGCGGACTTATTGGAAACAATCTGTACTTCCCTAATGCTTTGATGACTTTCATTATTCCTTCACTAATTCATTTAAGTGTGTCAAATATTCAACATTTCAGAGAAGAGTAAAACATTGGGTAAATTTTATCTTCTCTCAACTACCTAATAACAGCAAATATCCCCCAAAATTATTTCCTAATGATCAAAATGACCACCTTCATGAAATCTACTCTGGTTAGAAATGTAAGAATCAAAATAAGTTTTATATTTAAAATTATAACAAAAATATGTATTTAGTTCTTCCCTAGGTTTACTGTCCCAATCAGTAATTGTTCCACCAAGAGGTGGTAATCAATTCACATGTATATGGCCAAATTGGCATTCCATTAGCCAATAAAGTCCTAGCTAGTAAAGTTTGAAGATAATACAAATCTACCAAAGGGATAGAACTCACAGAGAAACCAGATCATTCTATAACTGCTCACAGAGAGTGTTGGTATAATAACTACAGTGGTCAATAAAATGAAACATTGTTCTATTAAGATTACCAAAATTTGAAAAACATGCTCAAATGAGTTTTAACCATTTTTTGGTTTGTGTAGTGTGTGTATGCATGCATGTGGTATATGCACATGTGTGTGCAGATAAACATATCCTGTATGCATGCGTGTGGAGTCCAGGGAAATTTATTGTTCTCCAACTTATTTCCCTTAGACACAAGCTCTCATTTAATGTGGAGCTCACTAGTTTTCAGGTTAGACTGGCTGATCAGCATATACCAAAAATTTTATCTTCAGCATCCTGAGCACTGGGATTTCAGACATACCAGGCCACCCATGACTGGGCATTTATTTATTTATTCATTTTTAACATGGGCAATAGGAATCCAAATCAGATCTTGGGAAAGGAAGTGTGGTGGGAAGGTATTATAATCATGTCATATTTTTGCTATGTTATGTACGAAAGTTATGAAAAAATTTAAGACTGGAATCTTGATGCTTACACATCAAGTCCTTTGGCCAACTTTTAAATCAAATTGTTATCTTTACCAACTTATGTGTGAGCTAATTGCTGTCAGATCATTCTCTATCCTTCCTTGAGTTAACCAAATATGGAGATCTAAAGAACTATTTTAACCCAGCATTCAATAAATCTCACTAATAAAATTGATTTCAATCAATCTCTTGGACATCTGTTACAGAAGCATTCAGCAATGAATTTGAGAAGTTTAATTAAAGAGCATTAGCAGCAATTCCACTGAGCTCTGAGTAATGTATAAACTTTTGAGTAGCCATCTGAGGAGTCCACATGGACAGTTTGATTCTGAATACCAATATATTCCTGTATAAATTAATAGTGTTCCTATTTCTTTTCCCAATTACAATTTCAAATTAAGTTTATTTAAATAGCTTGTCACATTAGTAAGATATCTGTGAGTAGTAATTAATTCTATTCAAAAATGAAAATGTCTCAAGATACATCTGAATTCTGAGATGTCTATTGACCACCTCTATTCTTATAAGAAAATGGGCATTTAGTGGACTGAGCCAATGCTTGGCCCCTGCCTTATTATTGAGTGCTAACCTGTTATTAATTTTAGGTTTTAGACATAACCTTGATAAGTATATTTAAAAGCTATTTCTGGTGTCATTGCAATTATGTCTAACCAATAATCATGTAATTGGTAGATGACTACTATTTCTAGTCCCAACATGAACTAGATGAAAGACTGCAAGTCATTTGGATTCATTGTTAACATGGAAAATTTTCTAACTTGGAGGAAATCTACTACCTATGTACTTTTTATATTGAGTAATTCCATCACTAATGTGTAATGATTTATTTTTCTGAGTTAAATCCCACAGTGATATTCAATAATTATAATTGGTAGTTTGAGGTCAGCATATCAAAAATAGGTTAGTACAGAAGTTAAGGCACTGGCTTTCAAAGCCTAACAGCCTGGGTTCAATTCCCCAGTAACCATGTAAAGCCAAATACACAAAGTGGTGCATGTGTCTGGAGTTCTTTTGCAGTGGCAAGAGATCCTGCTGCACCCATTCTCTCTCTTTCGCTCCCCCTCTCTCTCCTTTAAAATAAATAGATATAAGATAGATAGATAGATAGATAGATAGATAGATAGATAGATAGATAGATAGATAGATAGATAGATATTTAAAAAATAAAAATGGCCGGGCATGGTGGCACATGCCTTTAATCCTAGCACTTGAAAGGCAGAGGTAGGAGGCTTGCCATGAGTTTGAGGCCACCCTGAGATTACATAGTGAATTCCAGGTCACTAGAGTGAGACCCTAGTTCAAAAAAAATTAAAATCAAAAATATCACATAAATATAGAAATGCACATTTATAAAAAATTAGAAAAATTGCAATAACTACATAGAGAACTCAAATCCAGTGGTTTCCCTGATTCTGGCAGCATGCTTGCCAAGACCGTCAGTGGACTCCTGACACTGCAACAGAAACAAATCCTACACGAACTACGAGGTGAAATGCAGCTGCAGCTTTGGGAAACAACAAAAGAAGGGAAAGCTCAATGGCTGTCTTATTTGTTTGTGGTGACAGCTTCTTCCTTGGCTGACACAGACTCTCAATATTTCTTATATTTTTAGTACAAACCTTTTCCTGAATCTATGTAACCTCTTCCTTGCTTGAACTTTCAAGGAATCCCTTCCGAGTCTTCATATAGGCTTGATATTTTCTGATATAACATGCTTGCTGGCATCAGTCAGAACTTAGTAACAGTGGGCCAAACGTGTTCTTTTTTTTACTAAAGTAACATCTTCAGATAAGGCACTTGCACACAGGCTACAACTATTATCCAAAATCCCAGTAACTTATTAAATTTCATGTCAAGCTATTTTCTCCCTGAGTCCTTTCTTAGTGGTATTGTCATTTTTATCTACAGTTCCATTCTCTTCCTCCTTCTAACCCTTTCACAACCCCCAACAGCCTCTTTCCATCTGCCTGTCACATGTGTTTTATGGCCCCTCCTTCGTCAATACCTCTTGTTCTACTTTAATGGCCCCCTTTCTGGTTTCATAACCTGTACCCACACGTATAACCACTTACCTATAAACATAGAAGCCTAGGATCTACATGAGAGAGTAATATTAGTTTTTCTAGGTTTGGGTTGTCTCACTTAATAGAATAATTTCTAAGTACCATTGATAAAACAGAAGAATTCTAAAGGATTCTTTTATGTCACTAACAGTCCAATAGACAGGTAATATTTGATGATTCAGAAGAAACAAAAAAGTCATCTGTCAAAAAAAAAAAAAAAAACTTGGTTTGGTGACAGAGGATGCTGGCCTAGTGCCAATTTAGAGGGTTTGCCTTCAACAAGGACATGACCTGCTCATCTCCTCAAAGAAATTAGAGAAAATATAGAGGGAAAGGAGGTCTGGGTCTAGTAGGCTTAGGCTGTATGTTCATAGTCTCTTCTGATAACTTTTTTCCCAAAAGGATGTGGACAAAGTCAACTGAAAGTCATGAGGCAAGAAGATGAACATTCCTGCAGGACAAAACAGTTGCGAAGTATTTTCCTTTTTCTGCACATGGGGAATTGCCTAGGGAGCCATGTATGCTGGATACAGCCATAGGCTACCCCAAGACAAGTCAATCCTTCTGTAGTTAGAGCTAAGGCATGATCATTGCTTAAGAGCTACCCATAAAATTCATTTTTTGCTTAGGGACTGTCTTTTATTTCTTTGTTTTTGAGACAGTCTCCTGTATCACAGGCTGCCCTCAAATTTGCTATGTAGCATGAAATTATCTTTAATTCTTGATCTTCCTACTTCTACATCCCAATGCTAATTACAGGCATGTAGTACCACACTAGATTTTATGAGGTGCTGGGGATCAAACCTAGAGGTTTTGTGCATACTAGTCAACTAGTTACTACATCATCTACATCTCCAGCCCCTGAAATCCTGAATTGTAAGCACATATAGAAATGATAAAGCAGTATGCTTCGATTCACTCTAGTTCAGAAGTACTCAAGTTTATATTTCTGATTCTCGGGACTAAATAGATAATTTGGTTCCTCTTCAATCTAGCAGAGTCCAATCTTTGGCAAGGACTGATCCAGACGACCTATGGAGGAGGATATCCAACTGATTGGGGAGGGGGAGGGGGGCATCAGGGAATTGGGGATAACAACTCATTGTTTGCCCACTAAATAATGTAACTCATTATGGACAATAAAAAAAGTCTTTACATAACAGCCTCAAACTACCTTTTCAATACATCTTCATGTTGTAGTGTGGTAGATTTCTCTTGCCCGAAAAGACAGGCCACTCACAACTCCACATAAGCCACAAATCTCGACAGCCCTTTCTTTGCATTCTGTTTCAGGCTGTGATCCTCCAACTCCAGCCACAACCTCAATGATTCCAAAGCTAATGTGCATCGATCAGGTTGAAAGTCTGCCTCATAAATCCCTCTTCATAGGTTGGGAACAGAGCCCCACAGATTCTCTATCTTTAGCAAATTTCCCACATAATTCTTCCATACTCAAGGTTGGAATCTAAATTCACAAAATCTGCTCATGGTTCCCGATCCAGTGGATGTCTTTTTACATCATCCCTTCTCACTACAATTCCTTTTTCTCATGACAAATTGTAGTTCTAAATCTTCTTATATTGTGTACAAAGACTTACCTAAATGCACTTAAACACATTAGGTCACATAATCCTCGCATGCACCATGAATTAATTCTTAAAGATGCTGTCTGCTCTAATCTTCCACACTTTCCTCCTGGGCCAGCTGTGGACAGGTTTACAGTTTATAATGATCTTTCGCTTCTTCCCACTCAGGAGACACAAGAAGCTGGCTGCATGACCACGAAGATCAATAGCATCCGGCTGTCTGGTTTGCAGCTTGCTGCTGGATCCTTACCTGCACACCAGCTCTTATTACTGCTACGAATAACTCCAGTGCTTCATATCACTGACCTTAGCCTGATCCAGCGACTTTGGCTTCTACAGAGGGAAACTGACAGACTGACAGCACCCTCAGGCCAGTCCGAAGGTGCTTTTCCAACAAAGCCCAGGTGCATGTTACATGTCTCCATGCACTTGTGACCTTGTGGGCATAGCTTTGTACAATGTTTTGCTAAGAGGTCAGTATGTGTTTTCCCATTTCCCATGGTGCAAAAGATGCCAACTCATGGAGAAATGTCCCAATTAGATAACTTCAAAGAGTGGACAAGCCCTGCAGGTAAACATAAGGGGGGGAAACTACAGGAAATATCCCACTTTGAATCCTATCCAGTTGACTTTTATCATTCAGCTAGATTCTTATTGCTAGATTAAATGACAAAAATTTCTTCTCATTATTATCCTTTATTTAATAAAATTTATGATACTATAGCAATTGTTCTTTATATCTAATGATATAACTTATTTTTCCTAGTTCTAGTGACTTCAAGCTTATTTTTGGAATGTGATGTTCTGGGCATTTTCTTAATTTTCCCTGTGTGACTGTAATCCTCCCAGTGTGACTGTGATTCTTCTGGTGTGACTGTAATTCTCCCTGTGTGACTGCAATTCTCCCTGTAGGACTGTGATCCTCCCTGTAGGACTACAATCCTCCCTGCGTGACTGCCATCCTCCCTGTAGGACGGTGATCCTCCCAGTATGACTGTGATTCTCCTGGTGTGACTGTAATCCTCCCTGTGTGACTGTAATTCTCCATGTAAGACTGTAATCCTCCCTGTAGGACTGTCATCCTCCCTGTGTGACTGTAATTCACCCTGAACGACTGTTACCATCTACTATTGTTTGTAGTCTTCCCAGTTCTGTCTTCGCTGCTTTTTGCTCTTCTAACTAAATGTGAATCCATTTCCTAGCATTGCTTGAGGAAAACACCAGCCAAACATACACTTTCTTCTTCTGACTATGAAAGGATCCATAAAACTGGTAGATAAGAAAATAGAGAATTCATAAAGATGATTACTGCTCCTGTTATGTCTTTCTTTTTAGGCTCAATGTATGAACATATAAATAAATATGACATGAATCTGAGATGATGCTATATAGTTTTTAACCATAACTAAAATTTTAATGTTGAAAATCAAACACATGCTATGTTCTTTCATGAGGGAGATTTTGAAGGTTTCACATAATCAATGATTTTAATGGATATATAATATTTCACCAGATGCTACCATGACTAATTTAATTTTATGACACTGGATGGCTTCTGTGATGACAAATAATATTTCAATAAACCATCGTCTTCTTGAACTTATGAAGAACTTGAAATCAACAGCCTTTGATAGATCTCTTCGCTCCTTCATCTGTGGACAGACATATAAATTGATCAAAACTTCCATTGTTGGGAAAAGTGCTGCAGTAACCATGGGAGTGAAGGTGTCTCTTTGGCATGCTGATTTCATTCCATTGAAGCTATGTATGTGTAATTCCCATGCTATATATCCAATATACCCAGATATGATATAGCTGGATTATAAGATAGCTTTTAAGGAATCTCCATACTATTCTCTTAAAAAAAATAAAAGCTGATCTGAATGTAAGATAGGGATGGCTAGAGGCTGCCGAGGGTGAGGATGAGGAAGATGATGAGGGAAGGTTACATAGTGAGTACCAAAATTTAGTTAGAAAAAGTAATGAGTTCCGTTGTGGTATACAGAAGGGTAACTAGGATTCAAAATATCATTGCATATGATTAAAAAGTCTAGAACGCAAGAGCAAGAAGGCTCCAAATGTAAAGAAATGGCACATGAAATTGCTTAGATACTAATCAATCTATGCACACTACACGCATGTACTGAAATATCCTACTGTAGCCAATTATATGATTAATATGTTGATCAAAACTAAGAAAAGACAAGTACTAACACATGACTGACTTTTTCCCAATAGAAATTTCTAGAAGAAAAAATATTATCAAATGAAAAATTACAAACACTTTGTACTTTTTATTCAATAAAATCTGTTTAACGTCTACTTTGAGCCAGACTTGGTTAAGAGCTCAGGAAATAAAACCACAGAGAGGTACAGACCCATCTGTAAGGCCCTTCCATTCAGCAAGGGAAGTTGCCACTGTACACATTGATAAATGTAGTTGAAACTCCCTTCACTAACTTCTTAGACAACACGGGACCATTTGGTGTTCTCCATTAAATTCATATTTTTCCCAAATACCATACATTTCTGCTTAGTTGGCTGCTTGCTCCTACTGGTGAGATTGTGTACTCACCAAGAAATCTATGCCAAACATATTCATATCAGTTACAAGAGTTACTGTAGGTATATTGCTATATTAAATTGGCTATTATAAAAATGTGTTATACTTAACTGGGAAGTCCTTGGTAAAGAGTCACCAAAGACAAACAACTGAGGAGTTAGGTGAGGCTAAAATGTTAACTATCAGAGAAAAGGCCATCAGAAAGGATTGTATACTCAGTTTATCTTATAAGTGTCCAAGGCTCTTAGGTTCTTCTCAACTTGGAAATGCAGATAATACTTTTATAACTATAGTTTATGCTAAACCTCTATTTGCAGGGTCTTTCTCAAACAACAGGTCTTCCTCCTTAAAAGTTGAGTGAGCTGCCAGGGGAAGCTGATTGGCGATAACTGGAGTAAACAGACCATTGGCATGAAACATAGTCTGCGGCCATGAATAGGCTGAATACAGTTCCTACTGGGAGAGAACAGCAAACCAAGAAAGGAGCAAATGTGCAATGAAGGAACCTGGGCCTGGGGGAGTCAATCAACAGCCATTAAATTTGGCCAAATATTCCACT
>PVHP010000987.1:101030-119522 GCA_004024765.1 Zapus hudsonius | reverse complement strand
TGCCATGGGAGAGCTTATATTTAAAGCCAGGCCTAAATTCAGACATGACCTAAGGCTTAGAACAGTGTGTGTACTGTATTTACAGTACAGAGACTCTTTACCTGAGAGGTTCTCTGAGACCCCAAACGCACCATGTGTTTCTTGAAGTCCTTCCCTCAACCACACGAATGATGATGTTGATGGTGTGAAGTAGGTGGTGCGTAGAAATAGCCCCTAATATCAAAATATATATAATGGTTATGCTATCTGTTAAAGGCAGATTGTTTACAAATGAAATTGTCTAAGTGATATTATCAGATTCCATCTTCAAAGGGAAAGGGGAAAAGTTAAATAATTCTAAAAAGTTTTAGGTATCAATTCTGTTTTCACCACCTGTGATGATTATATAACTCTGCATGCTTTTCAAAATCCATAGAACATTACTTTACAGTGAAATGGATATGTAAATTGCATCTCTATAAATACATGTAAAGAGATAGCTAAAGAGAAGCATGTGTCCTAGATTTAATTGCTTTATAATTGACACACAAATTGCTTTCCTACTCTTATGCTAAATCATGGAATACAAATCTCACCCCCTGCCCCTGGGGACCACATAATGTCACATGATTCTGACCTACAGACACCATTTACTAGGTCAAGTGTAAACACCTACCTCACCAGCATGGATATAGAAGCATAGACTAGCATTATAAGGTCTTGGAGATTTGAGACCAGAGTGAAAATTGTTCTGTGACAGTGATGGTCAAAGAGGAGCTGCAAAAAGCATCTATTCCGTAGAGTCACAGGGAAGGAAGGAGCAGTGATCAGGTGTTTGAGACAAGCTGAACAGGAGTCCTGGCATTTTCATGTAAAGAGAAAGGAACATCTTATTCTAATGACTTCAGAGTTTTCCAGAGCCTGAGCTAAACTTGTAATTGAATTCTCTGACTTGGCTCTATGAATCCATTTTTACTCCCGTGCTTTCTAGTTTTTGTGAAGAACAGGAAAATTACCCATTGACATTTACTGTTTCTAATCCAAAATCAGAGGCCAATATAAAATATTTGTGAGGGATACCTCTTCTGTTTCTCCAACACAAGGCTCTTGCAGCAGGGAGGAAGCATGGAATGTGACTTCAGTCTGGGCTATTTCTGCCAGCTCCCTTTCCTCCTGGATGTTTCAGACAGCTTTTAACTGTAGTTCTTCAAACGAAGTATTTGACACTGAGTCTTTCTTTAGTTTTTAGGGCACAGAAGTAGTAAAAGGTAAAATTGAGTCATAGTTAATGATTCTATGACATTGAATAATGAAATTATCCCCTTTATGAGGAATTTATTTTACCTCTCTTTTCTTGTTCTTTTTTTTTTGCTGTGTATAAGTGTGTCCTCTGTGTGTGTGTGTGTGTGTGTGTGTGTGTGTGTGTGTGTGTGTGTGTGTGTGTTCCTGTGTGAATGGAGGTGCATGTGCATCTCACTGTGTGTCTAGAAGTCAGGGGACATTGCTTGTGGCAGGAGCTCTCTGTTGTTTACCACTTGGTTCACTAGGTGTGCTGGGGTTACAGGTATTAGTACTAAATACTATAGTGTCCAACTGCTTATGGGTTCTGGAGATTTTAACTTACATACTGATTTTGCATTGCAAGCACTTTCTCCATCTCCCCGGCCATGCTGAATTTTTGATGACTCATACATTAACATAAAGAAAAAAAAGAATAAAGTAAAAAAAAAAAAGAAAAAAGTTTACCTCATAGAGATGGAATATAACTTTAAAATGATGACCTGAGCCAACTTGAATTTAGTGCTTAATATGCAATATGAGTGTAGTTCAAGCCTTGACTACATGGTTTCCTTGAATCACAATAATAATTTTATTCATGAAGTGGTGTTAAATTATTCATGAGCATCCAATATGTCATGCTCTGTTGCTTTGTGGTTAAGTAACTGTCAGAAAAAAAAAAGTCTGAATGAAAGAGCTTAATTACTAAGGCCATGAACTTGGCCTTAAAATAGAACAAAATGAACAGGAATTTACTCTCTTTTGGAAACTAAGATAGTAGCTATGTTTTGAATCCTGGGATCTAAGAGGACAGACAGGAAAGCAAGTCGGTATTTTAGCATCATGTCAGTTAGGTGTGCTCTTAAATGTGTGCAGAATAGAAAGTACAAGCTGAAGAAGAGTTCTTCTGTGCCATTCCCTGGACTGTGGGGGTGCTTACAGCTTGGGGGGTTGTCATGTTTAAAACCTTTTATTTATCTTTATTTTCTGTAAATTTTTATTTTATTTTATTTTTTGTGTTCTACTTAATTTTCACTTGAAAATTTTAGAGTCTTTCAAATACATTTCAGGGAAAAGTTTCTTGTAGGAACGCATTTCTAATTTGGTAATTCCAGAACAGAGGAGCCCAAGCTGTGAGGAGCAGTGACAATCCTGGAAGGGCTCACCAGTGGTAAACCCACTGTGCCTGCTCCCATCCATCCATAGAACAGGCAGTGGAATCTGCTTTTAAATCTGACCTTGTAACCTGGCCTTTCACCAAATGAGAAAAAGGAGCTAACACATTTTAATTGTTCATGTAAGGGGCTATATACGGAATGGGCTTCTATAAAATGAAGATAACATAATATTAGCAAAAAAGTTAAAGTCTATTTTTTAAAATATTTTATTTATTCATTTTCAAGCAGAGAAATACAGAGATAGAGATAGAGAGGGAGAAAACATCAGAGCCACCACCTTGTAGGTCTGGCATATGTGGGTACTGGGGAATTGAACCCAGGGCCTTAGGCACTGGAGACAAGTGTCTTGACCGCTGAGCCATCTCTCCAGCCCTAAAGTCTATTTTTGCCTTACAATTTTCATCTTTGTACATCATCATCCCCTCCCTTTATTTTCATTTTCTCCCCTCCCCCATGCCCTTTCCACATAAACTCTTCTTTTCAAAGTAGTTCTTGTTTGTTTGTTTGCTTGCTTGCTTGCTTGCTTTTGCCTTCTCCATTATCTTTGGCAATATATTGATAGACCCAATAGTGCAGGTAACAACAGCCACTGTATAGTAGTGAGTGTAGAGACCACTTCACATCCAGAAGACAGACAACATTTCAACACACTCCAACCTCTGACTCTTACATTCTTTCACCCCTATCTGCCATATTCCTTGAGCCTTAGTGAGTGTGATGATGTGGCTCATTGGGTGCTTCTCAGCATTTTGATAAACCTGAGTCTCCCCAGTGCCAATAGTGGAAACCATGCTAATCAGTGGACATAAATGTCAATATTTAGAGGGTAATTTGATGTACTCAATATAAACATTTAGCTAAAAAAAAAACAGTAGTAGCTTCCCCACTCACCCTAGGGTCTATGACCTTCTCTAACTAGGTTTTCAATATCAAGCATGAATTTCTTCCCTGAAGCAGGTCTCAAATCCAATCAAAGAGCAGTTGGTTACTCCAGAATAGTCATGCCACTATTGTACCAGTAGGTACATCTTGCCTGGCTTGTCAGTTGTGTAGATCACAGAGTCTACTGTGGTTAAAACAGTTAATGAGTTTGCTTGTTTGTTGGTTTGTTTGTTTGTTTTTCCCAAGCAGTCTGCATAGCCCTGTGGAGCACTGTAACATGTAGCCAGCTAGGAAGAGGCTTCCTGCTCAGCTCCAGTTTTATCTCTCAGTGTCCTGAAACCAAAACATGTGTCTTCAGCAATAGATTCTTACCATCTAGTTCTGGCAGGGCAACTAAGAGTGTTAGCAATACCCTGTACTGTTTATTGGAATGACTCATGGGCCTTCCTGACCAACAATTCACATAGACTTCATTAAAGAGATATTTGCTCACCCATGTCTATTGCTACTCTGTTCACAATAGCTAGGACATGGAAACAGTCTACATGCCCATTTTCTTTCTATCCAAGAAATGCAGGGTAACCTTTCAATTAGCAATACCCTGTAACTTGGCCTCTAACTTGTAATGGTCCACTTATTTAAGCCTCCCAATTGCTGGGATTACCAGTGTAAACCAATATGCTATCTCTAATTTTAAGAATCATTTTATTTTCTATTAATTTCATATTTAGATTTAATATTCTAAATATTACAAATAATGATCATTTGACTCCATTTTTAAATGTTTATGTTCTATACCATAACATACCCTTCTCTGTGTGTATATATATGAGTACACACCCAAACACTTTTGGAATGAGATCTGGTTTGATATGCTTTTTTATCGTAATAATTGTTATTTTTGGTTTATGGATTTCTGAAAGATTTTTATTTTGTTTACACTATTTTACCTTTCTACATTATTTTAATTCTTTCACTGATCATATCTTGCTTTTATTAAAATAAATGAGATTTTTAAACAGGGAAAGATAGTAAGCAAATATGTTAAAAATGTGAACAGGACTATGCTTCTGAGGATCTGTGAATATAAACTTTAATTGTATCTATATTTGTATAAATGTCAAAAGTAAAAGCATTAAAGCTCATAATAGTTGATATGTTGCTGAAAGTACCAGATAATGATTAGAAATCTGCCTCTCTTTTAAAAAGCAATACAGTTTGTTTAAATATCCACTGCTGCAATTCAGTAAGGAAAGACATGTTTGTCAAAAACTTTCACTGGACTTCATGCACTTTATTTCTTAAAGACTATCAGGCTCCCATCAGAACACATTGATTAGTTTATGATTTAATATCTAAGTCAGGCAATTAGAAGCTGGGTGTTTGACAGGAGAAATGTGGATGTAAGAATATTCATTAGAACACACTCTGATTGCAGTGAGATGAAGAAAGAGCTAGCTACCTGAAGGGTAAAATGAAGGTGAAAATCAGCTAATATGAGAAATAAAACAATAAAGAAGCAATAGCCAGAAAAGCAAAATGATCGGAGAGGTATTAGTGTGTGGCAAATATTTCTGCTTACCTTTGTTGTTACAAAACAAAACTGTTGAGAACACCGGCAGGAGAGATGGCTTAGAGGTTAAGATGTTTGCCTGAAAAGCAGAAGGACCTGTACCTAAGTAAAGCCAGATGCACAAGATGGCACATGCAACTGGTGCATGCATTCTCTCTTTCTCACTCACACACAGTTTCTCTCTGTGTCTCAAATAAATAAAATAAAACTGTTTAGAACATAATTTTATAATCATAAGAGTTATATTTTATGTATTTAAGCATTCAGAGGAACTTGAACTATTGAGAGCCATCAAAATTCTGAAGTAGTTTTGAGAATATTAAAGATCAAGTTTCTATTGTTTGGAGAAAAAACTTTCTATTATTTGAAGAAAAGAATTAATGGTCCTATTTCCAGTAATAGTAGGTAAATGAAGAATTTTCTGATTGTTTTATATTTTATTGCATAACAACATTGCAATCTAGCTGGTAGATAGCTAGATAGAACATTGGTTTATTTCCTTTCTATCCAATAAATGAAGGATAATTTTTAATAAATACCCTCCTCCTTTCTTTGGAATTTTTTCAGACAGCAAATCAATTCAATGTCTCTCTTTAATTCTGTATTGTAATAACCTATATTTTCCATAAGTGGAAAATGATGATTATTTTTCTGAGTTTTGTGGAACTATATTTTTCTGGATTTTGTGGGACTATAGGTATTACTGTAGGAAACCTAACTGGCGGTTGGAACTTGGAAATGTTTGGTTTTTTCCCTCTGACTTTCCCCACCTGTCTTTCATACCCTAGGCTGTTGGCATGGGATGACATATCTTGAAGCAGGGCTTGTAAGAACTTCTCTGTAGTTTTCAAGTGCAGGAGTGGTGAAAGACAGCACCTTCCTGCTGCCTGTTGGATTAATGTTTCCATTTCCAGTGTTCTTTTAATGTGGATGTGACACTTACCAGAGCTTAAGGATTGGCAAATAGTCCTAGCATTTTACATTGATGTCAGTGGAGAAAAATGTTCTCAGTGAGATCTGTTCAGGAAAGCACTTTTGTTAAAGTCTTTCAATGATCTAACATGTATTTGCTTCACGGATTCCTTGCAGTGTAGACATGTGGTTGAAATAAATATTTAATGGTGTTGTATTACTGAAAGCACAAAAGACATGACTCAGTTTACAAGCTAAGTCTCAGGCTGACCTATGCGTGTAATGTACAATTGGGGATTTTTATTTTTAATACCAGCTGATAATCTTGGAAGAATTCTCTCACTATTCTTTGCTAAGTAGCTTATTTCTAGACTCTAGAACCTCATAATTTATTCAGGTATTATTTTTAGAATTAAATATTTTCTTGATTAAGGGAGAGGCTTGGCAATGCCATGTTATAGAAACATAACTGTCTTAAAGGGAGAGTGGGAGGAGGAATGAGATTTGACCCACTTAAAGATGAATTAGAAGAAGCCAGTGAAGAATGAGATATCAAATACCAAAGAAAAAGAGATTTGTCAGACACAACTGAAGAAGGCTCCAAAGGACACAGCCACAGCAAACTATCATCCCAGATGAAGCCTTTCATCGGAGGCAGGGAAAGAGGAAATAGCCAGACCTGGATGTACATTACTTCCATGATGATGCTTAGAAAATATATGGTGTGGTGGTACATGCCGTTAATCCCAGGGAGGCAGAGCTGAGAGAATTCCAAGTCAGCCTGGGCTCTCAAAAAAAAAAAAAAAACCAAAAACAAATAAACAAACAAATAAGAATTGAGACTACCCTCCCTTTACAGACCATGTCTTTGTATCTGACAGCTCTGGTTGCCTCACTGAGCAGAGTCTGAGAGTAATTCTTGGAGTCACTTTCTTTGTCTCTGGCATGCTGGGTGTTCAGTTATTTCCTCTCCCCTCTGCCCAACCTCTACACATGTCCTGGGTTTTCCAAGAGTATCCACAGGAAGACAAGTGGGCTGAGTTGGAGAAAATGGTTGTTGATTTTTTTCACAGCCATATATATCATATATTGTCAGAGAGAAAGAGAGAGAGTGAATTGAAGTCAGTATCAAAATGCTTAGGCAAAGCAGAACCAACTTGCAGTTACTGAATCAATTAATTATTGTTGAAAAGACCACCATAAAATTTCAATTCTGAAATGAAATCTATTCCTTAGACTTGTTTCTGTTTCTCTGTGTTTTGTGTTTTCCATTGTGTTCATGAAAATTTCATTGTAGTCATATGGTATTTGGTGCCAGTTTCTAAGTATCATTTCTTTAATATGAGAAATCTCATTTAACATATATTTTTTAATCTTCTAAATGGTCTCAGGATTTTCAACACAAAAGTGATAGATGAAATTCAGCCAGTCACAGTAAGACATTGATACATTTTTTTTGGCATTCCCCATTATTTTCAGCATTTATATTTAATTCATAGGTAGATGTCTCTATTTGAATACTTTCTTCACTGCTTTAGTAAGCAATGGATTGGTAAGGAGGAATGCACCGTTTCTTAAAGCCACAAAAAGAATCTAAAATGGCTACTGCAATTTGTTTTGTGTTTCTTTTTATTTTTTAAGGGGGGTGCAGGGTGTTACTATTCAGCCACTATTAGCCTAGAGATCATGAGCTTCCTGCTTCAGCCCTCCTGACCTCCTGAGTGCTGTAATTACAGGTGGGTAACACCCCCAATCTCGTTGTTTATGTGGAAATACTGCAGCTATTCCTTTTGTTTTTTGCTTGGAGAATTATTGTCTGTGTCTTCACACATTTTGAAATCAAGAAATCCTGTAGGGATCAGGGTTAACATGTTTCCCTGAGGCTGACTCTTGGAGCTTTGGAGGAATATGATTATTTATTTATTTATTTATTTATTTATTTATTTATTTATAGTGAATTTGCTTCCTTGCCACCAACTTGACTTTTACACTTATCTAGTGCAGCCTGTTTTCTGGAAGGTTATTCACAAACTAGCTTTTCACATAGAAAGAACAATATATAGCTGTAGAGAGATTTCTACAAAGAGCTCAGAAACAAACCAACCATATTCATCAAATCATTCATCATAAAATTTACTTTTCTCACTTGTCATTTCCATGATGTGAATATTATAAAAATAACATTTTAATAGTCTATCTTTATGTAGTTTCTAGGATTTTTAGACTAATTTAAAGGTTTACAAATTAAATTATCTTAATTTTCTGTCATCTTAGAAGATGAACTCTTACCCGTTTTGAATTCCCTACTTAAAAGAATAACTTTAATAAGAGATCTTAATGCGAATTGCTAGCTTATTGTAAGCCTTTACTTTCGAAGTTACATTCTTTATGGCTGAATCTCTTGAACAATTAGTTATCTTTGTTCATTTATTATTATTCATATATTAAAGTTCAAATAGGAGGAAGTTAACTTGTCCAAAGACCAAGTCTCAACTGCAGTGGCTGCTTGAGTTTCGTCATCTTGTCTTCCAACAAGCAGTTGCTATAGTTATAAAGAAGAACCTAATGAGATCAAGGTATTATGTAGAGTAGAGAGGCAGTATTATATATGAAAAAAGAAAAGTATTGATAGAATTGACGAAAATTTCAATTTTATGGTATAAACCATGAGTTTATAGTTACTAAGCTTGAATATTTTTTAAGACATCCCTCCTTGACAGAGCTCAGGGGCTATAATGAGGACAAGGAATGTTTCCTCAAGGTCATGTGTCAAAGGTTTGCTTCTCAGCTTGGCACTACTGGTCCTTAGTGGAACACTGGAGTACTGGGGTCCAGTGGAAGACAGTTACACCACAGGGCATGAACTTGAATGGACTATGAGACCTTGTCCCTTCTTGGCTCTCTTTCTGCTTCCTGGCTGCCCTAAGGTGAGCAGTTACTAATGTCACACACTCCCGCCACCCATACACTGCCCTATCAAAGCAACAGAGTGGACCAGGCACCTCTGGAACCAGGAGCAGGAATAAACTTTTGCTCTTGTTAAATTAATTACCTCAGATATTTTCTCATAATAAATGAAAGCTGACAACTGCTTTTTTTTTCATGACTCACAGCTTCAATTACACAACCTCCAGAACTGAGGTTAACTGAAGTTTGTGTCCTTTATTTTCAAATCCCTCCTCTATTACCAAGCCTTTAATTACTGCCCTTCTCCTGTCAGCCTCTGAGTGTAGAACTGTTTTACATGCCACATGTAAGTGAAACCACACAGTTCTCTGTGCCTGTCTGACTATACTACATGGATGTAATCTGATTGAATGTCAGTTATTATCAATCGCTTCTGGAACTCTTACAGTATACTACTGCATATCCATCCATGCTGTCACACATGAACAGTTTCCTTCCTATTTAAGGCTAGACAGTTTCCTATTATATTTTCTTTACACATCTGCAGATGGACACCAGGTTGATTCTGTGCATTGGTAATTGCCGTAGCACTACAGTTAATGTAAAAGCAGAGACATTTTTTGACGTACTGATTTCATATCAGTCAGTCATGTGATTTGATTACTTATTTGAGACCTCTCCACACTGTTGTCTGCAATGCCTATACTAGTTTGCCTTTCCCATCTACAGTGCATAAGGGTTCTCATCTTTTTCATGGCTTCTTTAACACTTACATTTCATATTTTTAACAGCCAAGGTAGCAGGTGTGAGGTGGTAGCTCATTTGGGTTTTAATTTGCATTTCTCCCATTAGCGACATTGTACATTTGTTATATACCTGTTAACCAATCGTATGTCTTTTATTTCTTTTTTTTTTCTTTAAGAAATATCTATTTGGATCCTTTGCATACTTTTTAAACTGAGGTGTTTGTGTTCTTACTATTAGGATATTGGATTTCTTGGCATATTCTGGATATTAACCACTTTTTAGACACATAGATTCTCCTCAGTCTGTTGAATCTTGTATTTATTGTTCAAGGGCTTTTTAGTTTTATATAATCCCACTTTTCATTTTTTGTTTGTTTTGTTTTGTTTTGCTTTGGTTTTTGTTACCTGTGTTCCTGGGGTCTTGAACAAATTATTCATTGCCTGGATTCAAGATTGCTGTCTTGAAGCTTTCCCTGTGTTTATTTTTTTTCTGGGAGTTTCATTATTTCAAGTCTTGCCTTTATATCTAGAATTCGTTTTGAGTTTATATGTGACATGATATGAGACTGTAACTCAATTTTCTTGCCTGTGAATCATCAGTGTTTCCAGCACATTTTCTTGAAGAGACTCCTTTCCCTGCTCTGTGTTTGAGGCATTTCTGTTGAAGATCCATTGACTGTGAGTGTGTACCTTCACTTCTGGACTCTCACTCTTCCCCTGGTCTGTGTATCCCAGGGCTGTGCTGTGTTGACTTGCAGTCGAGTAGTTTCATACCTCTAACTGTGTTCCTTTGGCTCAGGATTACTGTGATCATTTTGAGTGTTTGGTGGTTCCCTATAAGCGTATGGTTAGTTTTTCTATTTCTGTAAATAAATGTAATTAGACATTTGCTGGGGATTACATTAGATGGATTTCTTTGAATATGGACATTATACACTTTATAATTGTAGGCAATGGTTAAAAGGGCTCACATTTCTGGTTGTGTTTTACACAAGATTTTAAAGAACCACTTGTCTATTACAAAAAGAAAAAGAGAGGGGCTGAAGAGAGGCTCAGCAGTTATGGTGCTTGCCTACAAAGCCTAATGACTTGAGTTCAATTCTCCAGTATCCATGAAAAGCCAGAAGCACAAAGTGACACATGCATCTGGAGTTTGTTTGCAGTAGCTGGAGGCCCTGGTGCACCCATTCTCTCTGTCATTCTTTCTCTATCTGCTGGCAAATAAATAAAATATTTTTAAGTAAAAGAGGACAGGAGGAGAGGGGAATAGCTTAGCAGCTAACAGAAATTGCTGCCCAAGCATGAGGGCATGAGAGGGCCTGAGACCACCCAAGCAACCATGTAAGAGCTAGCTATGACCATGTAGTTCTGTGACTCGAGTAGGCACTAGAGCGTAGATACAGAGACCAACACATTACTGGGGCTTGCTGATGGAAGAACAGCAGCATTTCTGACTGATTGGGAGACTCTGAATAAAGGAAATAGAGAGATGAGGGATAAAGGACACCTGACATTCTGGCTTCTGGCCATACATGTGTGCACACATGCACTTATACCCACACACATCACATCACATGCCACACATATTCTACATACATATGCCAAAAAATAACTAAATAAAAATGAAAAGAGATACCTGACCATACTACATGGATATAATCTGTTTGAAAGAAGTTATCATCAGTCACTTCTGTTTGTTACTCGTTGAGATACAACTATCTAGTACTCAATATGATCATGTTTATTTATGTAGTTGAAGAATATTAATCATAGTGCATTTGTTATATTGAAGTTAAAATAACATATATTGTTCGCTGAGTCCCTACTGTTGCATGCAGTGCCGTCTCTGTTCTTCATCTTCTTTAACTCCTTTAATCTTACTACCGTGAGATGCTGTTTTGCCCTTTTACAGATAAGGGCCCTGATGCTCGGTGAGGTAACGCTACTCTCCTAAATCACATAGCTCAAGAGCTAAGCCACACGGCCATGATTCTAATACAAGAGCAATGGCTAATTTCTAAGCTTGACATTTAACCAATTACAATTTTTTATCTAGAATTTTTTTCCTTATTTATTTATTTATTTGCAAACATGGGGGAGAGGAGACAAATAGAGAATGGGTGTACCAGGGTCTCCAGCCACTGCCCGAGAACTCCACATGTAGGCCCCACCTTGTGCATCTGGCTTTATGTGGGCACTGGCGAACTGAACCTGGGTCGTCAGGATTTGCAGGCAAGTGACCTAACAGCTAAGCCATCTGTCCAGCCCTAGAATTTTTTGAGATGCATAAAAATGCATTGATTATTTTAAAAGTTTTATGATAATTATATATGAAATTTTCCATAGAAATATGAGATTTTTCCCCTGGGTCTCGGGATCATGCATGTGAGATCTACATATCTCATTAGCATGTTTGAAATCAGAACATGTAAAGTGTTTATGCCTTGGCTTTGGCCCACTTCCCTCATGGTTTGATCTTATTGTCAATCAATCCATAGATACTTCCTGCATTTTTGATATACATACATACTCTGCCAAGCCCTAGGAACAAAGTGTTGGAGAAGACAGAACTGTGCTGTACTCCATGAAGAAGAGGAAAAATAACAAACACCAAGTAACCCATCAAGATGATTTCAGTTCTAGGGCTGGGAAGAACACTAGGATATTTTGAGAGTGACCAAGTGCTGATGGCTGACTTAGAGGAGGTACTTACAGGGTTGCCAAAGCCTCAGTGGTGAGATCTGAGAGGAGAGATTCCACCAGGGAGAACAATGGGTCCTAAGGACTACCTCAGAGAGGGCCGGAGGGAAGTGAGCATAACTAAAATAGAGTCAGGGCTGGAAAACAGTACATGACAGGCATATGGGCCAGAGCTCAAAAGGCCTTTGGGGCCATGAAAGGGAATTTAGTTATCTTACCTGCTGCGGGAAGCCAGCGCAGGCTTTAAAAATAGGAAATGAAATAATCCGATTTCTTTTGTAAATCTCTTTCTTGCAGCAGTGTGGAGAGGGATTACAGGTGCCCAGAATAAAATATAGGGTGGGTGCCCAGAATAAAATGTAGGATGGATGGAGTGCAGAAGGCTAAATAAATAAATAAATTTAAAGTGGCTAGAGAAAGAAAACCTTAGTTATCTTTAATAATATAAACTAAAGTAGAATTCTCCCTATACCACAGTCTTCTTTCTCCGGCTTGAATCAATCCTCTTAATAGTGGGAACTGGAGATAACATTGAGAGGAAGAAATACCTTAACTGAGGGAATCTTAGTTGAGAAGTTACACCATGTTTATCAATAAGGAAATTTAAAATTTTTATTTGCTTTACTCTTTGCTGACATATGGAACTTAGCTTTTAAGGAAATTATATTGAAATTCTGATTGGTACTTCCTACTAACAAATGACACACTGACATCTTATAAGCCAGGGCTTATCACAAGCCTCAGCCATATTCTCTTTATCCCGAAGGAACTCAACTCTTGTGTTCAAAGGAGACCCTTTTCTCTATCCCATGTAACTAAGGCTGGCCTTGAGTTTGCTTTGTAGCCACGGATGTCTGTGAGCTCCTGATTCTGCCTCTACCTCCCAAGTGCTGGGATCCAGGCACCTGCCATCAGGTCCAGTCTTTTTTTTTATTCTTTTTTTTTAATATTTTTTATTCATTTTCAAGCAGGGAGAGAGAGAGAGAGAGAGAGAGAGAGAGAGAGAGAGAGAGAGAGAGACAGAGAGAGAGAGAGAGAGAGAGAGAGAGTGCACCAGGGCCACACCTTGTGGGTCTGGCTTATGTGTGTCCTGGGGAATTGAAACCGGAGCCTAAGGCACTGGAAGCAAGTGCCTTAACCACTGAGCCATTTCTCCAGCCCTCAGGTCCAGTCTTGAGGGCTGTTCTAAGCAAGGCCATGATGCGCTAAGGCAGAAAGGATTGACTGTGCTGAATCAAGGCCTGCAGTGGGTAGAGTCCAGAGTCACCAGGAGACTAGCTGAGAGACTGGGGCACTTCTTTCTAGTTGTGCCTAAACTAGAGACCCACAAATACAGCTGCTGTGGAGTGGAAAACTCAAGTTCAGAAAGCCTGCTATTTCTCTGTCACTTCAGAACAAGTTTCAGCATACCCAGAAAGTGATGGAGACCTTGAATTAATAGGAATCTGTCATTGGGTGGCAAGGAGCATTGTGTGTGGCATCTTTGTGTTGCTTACATTGATTCATTTATGGGATAACGTCTGCATGAAAGACATTCTCAACATTTGGTCGCCAGAACAAAAAAGAATCACAACCCTTTTTGAATGAGCCACTTTTATTTTTGATGAACTTATAGCCACGATACAACTGCTCCTAACTCTGTTTGCTTTCACAAACTACAATACAATGGCATGAGCTAAAATATCTCTAATCATCTTCTGTACAGACAGCAACCTCATAGTCCCATATTGGTTGTCTGATTCGGGAATGGCTGCTCTGTTGATTAAAGTTTGGTTTTTGAAGACTCTTTAATTGTCTTAGCTGTTTCATTTGATGTTTTAACTCACTTTTTATACTAATAGCCAAAGATTTACCTTTTGAAGATGTAAATCAGGTGAGGGAGCATCATATCCCTCATCTAATGTAGGTTGTAACACAAAGTCACCTACTATATACTTGTAATTACCTTCATGAGCATGCCATTGCCTACTAATCCCAGCATTCCATTGCAAGATCAAGGCCAGTCTGAGCTGAACAAGACCCTTCCTCAAAAAACACATAAATACATAAGCAAAGAAATAAACCTAGGGCATGGAAATCTAGGCACACTGTGGTCATGTCATGAATTTAGTACCATTGGCCAACCTCTGTTAGGTGTTTGTGGGAGAAATTACTGGTGCCTTGAAATTTCCCTTGAAGCAAATATATGTAAATAAGCCAGTCAGAAATGCTGACAAAGGAATGAGTAGCCATGAAAGAGTTTTCAGCAGGGAAATGACGTGGTTACATTTGCTTTTTACAATGGTAACATGCCAAATGGCATAAACCTTGAAGGGCAGAAGGTGTTTTATTGGCGAATGAAATATATAAAATCCATTCTTTTTTTATTTCCAACGATCAATACAAAGAAACCTATTGCATATCCTGATACTTTTGCATGTCCTGTGAGCATACCTCTCATGTTTCTAAGTCATCCTTGTTATTCTGTTAATGTCAGGGAAAATCTCATTGTGTTGTTGCATCGAGAACTTAGGCTCTTTCTATCCCTTTGCTGTGATGGATGAGGTTCCTGTGACAGAGCTTTCATTTTCTTACTGTAATCCACTGCTCCTAAGCTTTGTAGCTTTGAAGAGCCCAAGCTAACAGAAAATGCAAATTCCTAATGTGAGTATTGACAGTCATCTAAAAATGCTTTTACAAGTCAAGTAGCCTCACCTTCATGAAACAAATAATAATCTAAGTGTAATAGATTTCAAGTCAAGTAGTTGAGCATGACAGCAGGAGATGGTAAAGGAACAAAGGATAGGATAGGCTATAGGGTATTTTTTTTCTTGAAAACAGGATGAGAACACACATGTGTGACTGTCTTTCTACACAATGTTCATCAGTTGCATTTTGGTTTCAAGGCAACAAAATGTCATACATGTAAAGAACTCTTCATATAGATAGCACGGTGTGAATGGAAAAGTGCATATTTCATACTACGGGGGGTGGGGGGGTAGAAGGTTTCTTATCTGCATGAGAAATCTCCATTTCATAGACTCACTATGGAATTGGCTGAAATCAAGGTTAGATTCCTTTAACACTATCACAGTCTGTAATATTTTTCCACTAAATCCCCCCACCTTTCCACAAGGTTTACAAATGTTAAATTTTGCTTTCAAAAACACAAATCTTGGGCTGGAGAGATGGCTTAGCCGTTAAAGCACTTGCCTCCAGTGCCTAAGGCCCCAGGTTCAATTCCTTCCCCAGGACCCACATAAGGCAGACCCACAAGGAGGTGGCCCTGGTGCACTCTCTCTCTCTCTCTCTCTCTCTCTCTCTCTCTCTCTCTCTCTCTCTCTCTTCTCTCTCTCTCACACACACACTCTCTCTCTGTCTCTCTCTCTGCTTGAAAATGAATAAATAAAATTTAAAAAAATAAAAAATAAATAAAAACACAAATCTTCAGCTGGATAAATGGCTCAATTGTTAAAGATGCTTGCTTGCAAAGCCTGATGGCCTGGGTTCAATTTCCCAGTACCCACATAAAGCCAGGTGCACAAAGTGGCGCATGCATCTGGATTTCAATTGCAGTGGTGAGAGACCCTCATTCACCCATCCATCCTTTCTCTATTTCTCTTCCTTCTCTCTCTCCTCTCTCTTTCTCTCAACCTCTCTCTCATAAATAAATAAAATATATATATTTTTTTTAAAAAAACCACAAACCTTGAACTTAAGCCTAATGGGAAAGGAGATTCAATTCTATGCTGAAGTTGCTTATTGTCAGTGGGCTTTTTTCAGCAAGGAGTTGGGTAGTTAAACTCCAAACTTGAGTAATAGCTGAGCACAGAGGTTCCTGGTGACTGAGGGGAACAGAGTTCTCCTGTAACCTTCCTTCCATCTCACCAAGTACATCCAAGAGAGTCATATTCCCTTATCAACCTGAAGATCGATGGATGGCACCATCCATCCTCTTAAGGCTGAAGATGTGACAAAACCCTGAAGCACCCCAGGGTTGCTATTATCGGGTCTGGCACAGTGGCTCAGTACCTCTTCTGCATCCCTTACCATGGGGCTGGAGGCAGGGAAGGAGAAGGAATTACATGGGAGGAGCCAGAGGGAGGCTTCTTTGAGAGACACGGTATAGGTACACAGGAGACACAGCACACAGATGCAGAGCATGTGTTGAGACCACATTGTGCACTCTGCTTTGCATGCTGGAACTTAACATCTGTATTCCAGGAAGGAACTGGTTATCAGGAACGACACCTAAAAATATGACATCAATAGTGTAGGTAAGAATGCACTTCATTTTTAAGTCTCTGCCTAAAAATTATATTCTATTATTGTTGAATAGTGATAAACCATTACTGTGAATTGAGTCTGTAAATTAAGAATTCACTTAGTCTATTTTCAAAATAAACCTAGTGAAACATATTTATTAATTCGCTATCACAGTGACTTTCACATAAGTAGCAAGTATTTTTTATTCTATTAATTATTAATAATTAAACACATATTTTCAGTTAGTGAGCTATGATGATAAAAACTGGATGCAATCTAAAATTATATAGATCCTTTCAAATCCCAATTAGGTTTATATATGTTACTATTTCTATATGTTTGGCTAAAAAATATGTAGGAGAGTTCAAGTGAGAAAATTTGAAAATTCTGATCAATTGAAAGCTTTTAGAAATTAGAATTAGAAATTAGAAAGCTTTTAGAAGGTATAGTATAAGTAACTGATAGTTGTAAAATAATAATTTCAAAGTGACAATAATTTCAATGGTGAAGGCTTAGGTCCGTCTTTCCAAATAGATAGACAAAGTGAATTGAAAAACAGCCACTTTCTGCATAAGATTTCAAATAAGACCTTAAGGGTATTTTCATGTAGCATGAAGATGCATAGCTATTTCCCAGTGGAGTTCTGGTAAAATGTCTGGTTTCTAAAGGAAGCAAAAAAAAAAAAAAAAAACTCTGTTTCATTTAATTTAAGAGAAATATTGTTTTGTTTTCTTAGAAAAAAATTCCATCTTTCAGACATATGGCCACTCAGATGAGCCATCTCTTTTCCAATTAATCTTAATTATTGCAGCCTTACTCTGATGCTTATTTCTTTTTAATTTTGAAATCCATCGGACATTTTATAAGCAGTAAAAGACATAAAACTAGCAGAGAATATAAGGCTGTTTTTTTTTAACCCTTACTGAGTGGGTGTATAACTCATGTGTGCAAACACTGGTGCTGTATTTAGTGGTGTTCCAGAACCCAGCTGAAATGTCACAAAGCCTAAGAAATCTGTAGTCTAATAATATAGATCTCTCAAGAAAAAAGCCATATTGAAGCCAGGGTGAATGAATGTCATGCCTAGGTACAGTGATAAGTCCTTCATTTGCTGTTGACTAAATCAAATGTTTGCAAAGTACTGGATCTCTTGATGTGAAGAACACAAAATGGATGCCCTAGACATCTTTTCAGAAAGCATTGTTTTTATAGTTCTGTGTGAGAATTGACCTGTCAAATTGCCTTACAAAAAAATTTAGATGACCTAAGCCCTTGCTCAGATCATTGGTGAAATATATGCTAGAAATGCTAGTTTTTATTGCAAAAGTCTCTAGTCGAGCCCACCGGGAAGACTTGGTGAAAAGCAAGAAGTTGAGAGCATTTGAATGGAAACCATTTCTGGAAGACTCATTAGTGGTATGATATATCCTGAAAATTTATTGTGAAGATTGAAAGGAAGACTTAGGATGAAACAAAAGATCAGGGCTCTACTCCAATCCCTTCCTTCCTTCACTCCTCCTGTGTGTTCCAGGTCCATATTTCTTCTTGGCCAACTCTTTCTGGTGTAGGAGTGTTCTCTGTGGACCAGCACCTAATCTCTGAAGGAAGCTGTCACCACCATAAGAAAGTCATTGTTTCCCTTGTGTTCTCTGAGCCTGTGCGAATTCACCATTCCTTCTGTTGTTGGGCTTATTCCTTGTACAGGGTCACTTCCTGAATCCAGAGACTAGTGTTCAGGGGCCCTCTGTGATGAATTGGAAGTGGAGGGAGTAACTGTGACAAGTGACAAGAAGGGGCAAGTCTTGGCCGCCTTGGCTGGCATTGGCTGTGGCTGGGGCCACGTGACAGTGTGGATGTCCCAGGATAGTCACCAGTGAGTCCCTGCACACAGAACCCACATTTGTGCTCATTTTCTTCCTTTCATCATACTAAACAGATGAGTACTGGATGAGGCACTTATTTGTTACAGTTGAACCTCTTTCTCATAAATGACATGAATTTGCCAGACTTTAAGCATTCTGATTCTTTATATATATATATATATATATATATATATATATATATATATATATATATATATATATATATATAT